>JAPYZB010003626.1:0-10152 GCA_030522745.1 Eupelmus kiefferi | reverse complement strand
TTATGAGCGTGCATGAAAAAAAGCGAAACTTCGAACCCCTGGATCACCGCAACCCGAGCATATTTCCGCCCCTCCTTTTGCACTATCGATGTACCCCTACAGTACAACAATTTCACCAAGTTTTATCAAAATCTGAGACTACAAGTTTTTGAGGTGGGATCACTTGGCATGGAATGCCCCATAAGTAACATTATAAAATTAATGAAATTACTAAAATATTTTAATAGCGCAGTAATTTGCAATATAAACTTTAACCCTAAAAGAACAACATTTTTTCTTATCCCCAATGGAAAAATTCATGCGTACATCCGTGTAGGCTCACGAACGCCTGCGTACGTTTCCGTACATTTCCGTAAATTTTGGTTACAATTTGGACATTTCGTACAGCATTGTATAAGAACGTACATGAACGTACGCCAATGTTGGTAAGCGTACAAAACTGTGCGGGAAGCTACTTGAATATACGGAGAAGTACATTTTATAGAAAATTTGATTTAAAATTTCAAAATATTGATTACGTGAATATACAGGACATAGGAGAACGTACGTAAACGAACGTGAATGTACGCGAATGTACATGAACGTACGTAAACGTACGCAAACGTACGCGAACGTACGCAGACTTCCGTAGACATACGGGAACGTACGTAAATGTACAAGATAATACAAAAGTATACACAAAAATACGTAAATGTTTGTAAATTTATATAAACAAATATCTTGTATATATTAAATATTTTTTGTATAATTAATACAAAAGATTTGCGTACAAAATTCCATATTATTCGAAATAAAATATTTTATAGAATGAACATTTTCATAGATTTCTGTACAATACTGTACAATGGCGTACAATCGCATATGTTCGCGTACGTTCACGTACGTTTGCATCCATTTGCGTACGAATTGTCCAAATAGTAACCAAAACCTACGGGACGTACGGAAACGTACGTCAACGTATGTCAATGTACGCGAACGTACGCAGAAGTACTAATATTTTTTTCATCCGAGATGTTATTAATTATTCCTATCAAAGTAGTTTTGATGTCGCATGCGTTTTTAATAAATTATTTAGATATTGTATATTAAAAATTTAATAATTTTAGGTTCTTTCAATACGGCACATATAAATGTTCTTTGCCGACCGTTAAACTATTAACACGACCGGCTCGCCAAGTATATGTAATTAAACCTTTTATAAAAAAAATTTTAGGCCTCCACTGTTCTCAAAAAATTTAGGTACTTAGATTTTTCGTTGCTTTTTTTTATTAAGAAAAGTATCTCTTATTGCAGTTTTTCATTAAGAATACAATTAAGAGAGATATTTTGTTACAATCAAAAACTGCATGATTGAAAATAATCCTAGGTGTTGCAAGTAATAAGAAAACTTGTACATTATTACCAAAAATTATCAGTTCATTAATCTAATAATAAATTTAATTTATAATAAAAAATAATGCAATAAAAGATTTTGTTAAATTACCTTTACTTGACTAAAAATAATCTAATTTCAGTACTTTCTTTAGTTTAATTTGTGTTAGAAAAAGTAAAAAAACTAAATAACAATATTTGATGAAATAAAAATTTTTTAAGACTATTACGATTTTTGTTTCAATAAATATTACTCATACTTGCCTAACTTTATACTTTCAAAGAAAGTAACTTTTACCATTTAAATAATTTTAAATACATTAAAAAAGGGGATTTAGATTTTATTTGATTTTGTGATTTTTTTACAATCAGCAATCACATGATTAAAAATAATTCTGGGTAAAATTGTCAGTAACAAGAGAAGTTCTATAGTATGTTTAACGGGATGTGAAAGGGTAAGACAGAAATCTGCAGAGAATATTATACGAGAACCCAAAAATAAAGTTGTAAACATTCATTAAACCAGTTGAGAAAAATTTTTTTATCAACATTATATTTAACTAAAAGTTGAAGCCTCCCGTTCTTTTTCTTTTACCATGTTGAAAAATTATTCACTTTATAACGACTGTAATGACGGTATGTAGTTCAGGTTTTGATATTGATATTTTCCTATCTTAAAAATTTTTTATCAAAGTTAATGAAACTTTTCTGAAAAAAAGGAAGGCTTCAGCTTCTAGTATAACATATGCTGTATACAAAAAAATTTTCCTCAAATGGTTTCATAAATGTTTACAACCTAATTTTTGGGTTTCCGTATAATATTTTAATAATAAATTTAAGTGACAAAATAATTTAAGTAATAAAAAATGATGCAGTAAAAGATTTTGTTACATTCCTTTTACTCAACTAAATCTGATTTCAGCACTTTTTTTAGTCTGATTTGTGTAAGAAAAATTAAAAGAACTAGATAATAAGATTAGTCTCAGTGGATATTAGTCATACTTGTCTAATCTTATACTGATCTTATAGTGATAAGATGTAAGATCGATCCAATAAACTCAATTTTTCAGTATAACTTTTTTCGGTGAACTTCTAAGATAAATAAGCTGCAACTTATTAGAGATATTTTTATTGATACTCTGACTATATCAAACTATTATACAAAATTCCACAACCCTATCTCTTTTAGAAGCTTAGATATGCATTTGGAATAACAAGATGTAAGATCGGTCCAAGAACTCAATTTTTAAGTATAACTTATTTGGTGAACTTTTAAGATACCTCTGTTTTGGTTAATTAGAGATATTTTTTGATACTCTAAGTAAAATAATCTGATGTACACAATTCTAAAATTAATTTTATTTAATTCAATATGCAATGCTTGTTAACAAAGAAGATGTTTTGGACTCTGGATCAAAGGCTTAAAAATGTTTTGTTTTCTGTAGTTATTCGTAGAAATACTGTAAGTAATTTATGTTGTTATCTTTCTATTATGCAATTATATTTTAGTTTATTGATTTTATAATTACATAATGCGATAAAAATATATTTATTCTGAATATAAGATTAAATATTTACAGAGTAATAATTTAAAAAGAGGTTTCGGAGCCATATTATACATAATACTTTATTCTTGATGATATTATGGACGTCCTTTCGCAAAGGGGCGAAAATAAAGGTTGCCTCGAAGGGCCCACACACTTTTAGAGATATTTTTTTATATAAAGTTATAAAAAGGGTAAATAAAGGCAATTATCTATTGTTTATTTAATAAACTGTTACAAAATATTTAAATAGCAAATATTAAAGCTAAGAAAAATTTCGAATTACACATATTCTGTTTTTAGATCAACGTTAAATAAATTTTTCAAACCTTCGCTAACCCCAATTTTTCTAAACGTATTTAGTTTCCTCATAGTATCTAGAATATATATCTATTTTTTAATAAAAAAAAATTGGGCACAACTATAAAAAATGTGAAAATACACCACGCACCCGAAGTCGTAGGAAGATCTTCCGCGCCTAGAACGATCGCGTCTCCGAAGTAGTCGTGATTCGGCACAATCACGTCGCCGCTCGCGTAAAACACTCTCATTGCCGCAAACGCGTGCTGACAATTAGGCGGGTCGGCGAATACTGCTCGCGCTCGCTCTCGGGTCATACACTCACACTTATACATAAACAAACATACGCGTGCCCTATAGACTAATCACACTCACACATACATACAAATGCTCGCTCGCTTTTCCGCGGCTTCTGCTGCTCCGTATAGTCGCTGCCCTTGTCCTGGGTCCTAGCACGCCTTCCGCGGACGGGCGCACCAAGCTCTGATGATCCTTGAGCTAAATAGAAAAGAAAAAGAGTTAGCTAAGAAATAATAATGTTTCTGGCTCTCTTTCTCTCTGCTGTGCGCGGACCATGGAAACACCTCGACGGTTTACCCGTTGCACCATGTACTGTATGGCACCGACAGTCCCTTAAAGGTCAATATATCTAAATTACAAGTTGCATATGAAAAGATCTTTCATAATAATCCATATTCTGGAATCCAAACCTTCTTCTTGAAAAAATATTATTAAATTCATATAATATACAAAACGAACTTTCCATTTTGAAAAATTTTATGAAAATTTTATTAAATAATTAAATTATTTTATTAACTAATATATTAATTACATCATTATTTAATATATAAATTATTATATTACAAAATAATAATGGTGATCAGAAAGTACTTTATAATTTTTTTTTGCAGCTCTGAATAGTTGGATCTAATTTATAAATTTTATATTTTGCTTGAATTGGATACTTCATAGATAATTCCAAGAAATTTTGACAGATAAACATGTAAGGGCTATTAACTTTACTATTTGGATAAAGTTTATCATATTTCTCTTGAGATAGAACATCAGTGACAGTAACACATCCTAATAGGTATCCTGTTGGATATGTGTTAGAAAATTCAATATTTTTATTGTCGAATAATCGATACACAGCTTCGAGATTTTTTATCTCTTCAGATGTAGGTTCCTTGGCTGCTAATGCTATCCAAAGCCTACCTCTATTAGATGTATACCGTGTACGTCCTTGAGTTGTTTGAATTCCTCTAACTAATAATAAAGCATAAGGTTACATGCTAAAACATACTCCCTGATCTGATATTTCTGAAAGCTCTTTGCTCTGAGTAGGATTATTAACATGGTTAGCATATGTACCCTTATCAGAAGCGGTTGAAGGAAAAGTATGTTCATCAATATACACAGGTCTTGTCAATCTTTCAAAATGATTGTGGAAAGAGTTCTGTGAATAGTGAATATGTCTATTATTTTGAATTGAATTCATCTTATTAAAAAGCTCCATAAGATCTTCTGAAATCTGAATGATTCCCCTTATTCATTTTGTTTTTCTTTACTTTAGTACAAGTAATTGATAAAACAATTTTCATGTGCATATAAAATTTAGATTTTATTGATAGCTTGTCTCTTATTTTTGATTGTCCTGATTCTCAACCCTTCAATTTCCGAAACGATTCCAGATTGGGATCTTTAAACTAGATGTCAGTTTCACAATTGTATACAACCGGAAAGTCGATTGAAAGGTTATTTTGCCGAATACCGATATGACGACGCTACAAGTTTTATGTTTATACACATTCCTACGTATAGTACAGGTATTATATGACGATAGTTATGACGACGCCGAAAGTAGGAAAAACAAGAAGGAAACTGAAAACTAATCGGAAATTTCAGCTCATTAATTTAACGAGATGTCAGAACGGTATGACATGTAATCTTTACTGTATTTCCAAGTTTTTGTTAAAATCATTAATTTTATAATGAATCGAAAGGGTCCGTTGGCTCTATATTATTAATAGCTAAGGCGCTCAGCTCATAAAATCATGCTAGAAATAATGACTTTATTACAAATCTAAAAAAATGTGTTGAACCGCATAGCAAAAATTTATTTTGAAATTTAGTTAGTCTTGTATTTCGAGGTTTTTGTTAACACTAATAATTTTTAAATGAATCTAGTGGGTTTATTGACTTTGTAATAGTAACAGCTAGGACGCTCAGCTCATGAAATAATAATAAATATGCAATTGTTTTAGCATAAACAAAATTAGTGCATACGTTATACCGCTACGACATCCTCTTAAACGACAATATCTTTACAATGAAAAAAATTTCCTATAAGTATTGCGCATCGTTGAGAAGATAATTTTATAAGCTTTTCAATAGTCTTGGTGAATTTTGTTTATTGTTAGATATGAATTCACATTAGACATTTGAAAAATTTAAAGAGATTACAAAACCCATTTTTCGTGAAAACAGAGTACGCAGAATGCCTCTCAGGCTTCGTCTACATTTGTCACTCAGAAAGCAACCAGGCCAAGCAAACTAAGTTTTTTCGTGGCATAATTAAGACCCAGAAACTGACTATGCAGTTATGTCTGGGACAGTGCCTGGATTATTTGGTATATATTTTCCACTCCTGATTATTAGTAGTAAAAAAGTTATTTACAAAAAACTGAAAAAAACGCATTTTTTTGTTTTTGGCTTATAACATAATTACTATTGAAGCAATGTTTATAGTTTTGGTGGGCAAATTGTAGAGTTTTAAAATACGGACAAAACGAGCTATTAACCAACCTGATCTGAAAATTAAAAAGCGAGAAAATTTGGAAAAACAAGAAAATTTTTCATTTTTTCCTAATATTCATATCTTTGTCATTTTTTAAGATTACAAGCTAAAACTTTACAAATAAGTAGGCCTTTACATGCACTTTATGTGTGCAAAGGATAGATGCTATCAGGCAAGTAGTTTTTGCACAATTGCAATTGACATTCTATTTTGCGTTATTTTCGTTTGTTTCCTTTCACTCGGAAGGTTATCCGATTTTAATTTTTTTAACGGCTTTTAGAAGTAATCCGAGAGTACTAAGTAACGTCTCTTCATGATTGAGGAGACGTTCCAGATTTTTGTAGAAGTATTGAGAAATAGGTAAAAAAGGTTCTAAATATGGCTCGAAGCCGGCAAGCGCACGAAAAGACTCGTGGAGTGAGGGATGCGTCCTGCGAACACGAATTGAGGGGAAGCGTGCGCGCAACACGCCACTATTACTATATATACTATGCTCCTCACAGGCCGCTACTTCCACTTCACTAGTATTTTCGCGCGCTTGCCGGTTTCGGGCCACGATTAGAAGCATTTTTCACCCATTTCTCAACATTTCTACGAAAATCTGAGTACTCTCTGTTTACTTCTAACAGCCGTTTAAAAAATTAAAGCTGGACTACCTCCCGAGCATAAGGAAACAAACTGAAAAAACGCAAAATAGAATTTCAATTGCAATTGTGTTAAAATTACTTGCCCGATAGCATCTATCTTTTGCGCACATAAAGTTCATGTAAAGGTCTATTTATTTGCGAAGTTTCAGCTCGTAATCTTAAAAAATAACAAAGATGTAAATGTTTGAAAAAAATGAAAAATTTCCTTGTTTTTCCAAATTTTCTTGATTTCTAATTTTCCGATTAGGTCAGTTAATAGCTCGTTTTGTCCGTATTTTAAAACTCTACAATTTGTCCATTTGGAACTATAAACATTGCTTCAACAGTAATTGTGTTATAAGCGAAAAACTAAAAAAAATGCGTTTTTCCAGTTTTTTTTAACTACCGCGCCTCTTGTTATAGTATAGACAATTGCATTAAGGTGACTACGGAAGTTAGGCTATAGGTCTCATTTCGTAGTTTGCAAAATACGCTTTTGATTCACAAAATTCTTAGCATTTTTTAATCTTCCGCCATTCTTTGATGCTAACTGAATGGTGGAAGACTTAGATATACAAATAATTTTAAAAATTAAAAGCGTAGTTTGTAAACTACGAAATAAAACCAAAGCTAACCTCCGAAGTCGCCTTAACAAAAATTTAACTGATTTAGTTCTACAGATTGTAAAACAGTAAAATATGTTTTGTCCAAGCATTGCGTAAAGAAATAATAATATGAATTCTTTATACGTGACCTAAAAATCACAAATTCTCTATTTTTAAATCCAAGCATGAAAAGAGCTTGTTTATTTTCCATTAGATATACGTATCTGAATTTGGAATTGTAGAGTTAAAGCAAAGACACTGCTTAACAGATTCCGCCAGTGTTACGATGAAAAAATTTTGCAGAACTATGCCACTATTTTTCCATTTCCAATTTAATTCAAGAAGAAGTATTCTCTTAACCACCACACATTACTTTTTATACTTTTGTCGTACACTTCAATCCAGAGGTCCACACTACTAATACTGTGAAATAAGACACATGTCCGGATGGCTACCACTCCATACAGTGCTTGTCCACATAAATACATTAAGTGAAAACAATACTACGTAACATTATCCGCGTTTAAATCATTTGATTGGTCAGTCGTTTACCACTTGTTTTGGATTCCTAAAAAAGTGTAACACATCGATATCGCTATGACTATTAAGATAACATACATTGGCGTCACAAACATGAAACGTTAAGGAAAAATGTTGAGAATGTCTTTGCATGCCACGTGTATGTATGTATTCGTGTGAGAGCGCTATAGGTAAAACAGAGACGCTTTCGGTACCACGGCTCGGCTCTGCCGTGCGCGCGAACTGCTCCGACAGTTAATTAGCCACAAGCCGTAGCACTGTTAAACTCGATTGTACTAAAGAATAAACTTGGCTCAAGTATATATAAAGGTGGTCTATTTTATTCAAACGCTGCTCTACCCTGTCCTTTGTAATAACCATTTGCAACAAAAAATATTGTATAATTTGGACAGCGTTTCTAATCTAGTTGCAAATAATCGATAAAACCGAGAGGTGCTGATTGCAATAAACAGAGAACTACACTTATTTTTCTGTAATTAATTGACAGCCACTAATTGTAGAAAGTTCAAACTTATTATTAATCAGAACAGAATGTATTTGTATTTTAATTATATTATAAGTAGGACATTATAGCTAACATAGATAGGATCATAATCGGAGAAGTGACTACGCCGCATTGAGAGGCAAATATCCAACGCAAAAATAATAATGTAAGCTCTACTTTCATAACTTTCACATCACCACTTTTCAATTGTTAAATCTGAAGATGAATAGACCTGCTATATATATAGTTAGTTTGATACTTGAATAGAGAGCTGTAATTGTAAAATCAATACAGAGGCGTTGGTTATCTAATTTCGTCCGTGTAGCAATGAAAAATTTTTGAAGAACGTGAGAAACTATTTTTTATCTTCCAATTTCATTTAAAAAGATATATTTTTCAATCTACAACACATTACTTTTTATTTTTTGTCGAATTGTCCGGATAACTAACGCTCTATAGAATCATTGTCCGCATAAATGCACAGACACAGATCTACATTCAATTTTCTACGGTTCATTCGCAATAAGCGCACTGTTTGTTGGAAGTTCGATCATATTAGTTAGCACCCCAGAATAATTTTGTATTGAAATGATATTATGAGTAGAATAATGTTACTCACATAAATGGAATCATAATCGAAGAAATATGTACGCAGAATTTAAAGGCAAACATCGCACAAAGAAATTATAATGCAAACTCTACGTTTATGACTTACACATCAAACATTTTTTGAATTGTTAAATCTGAAAATGAAAAAATCTGCTTTATATTTAGTTCGGTACACGAGAGACACAATCTTTATAGAAAAAACGTGGCGCTGCATCATTGATTTCGTCAGTGTAGCAATGAAAAATTTTGGCAGAACTTATGAAACTATTACTTTTCATTCTTCCTACTCTTTCTATTCTTTTGCTTCATATTTAATTATAGAAGAGGTATTTTCGGAACTGTAACATATTGCTTTTCATTCTTCTGTAGAATTACACTTCAATCCAGGAATCCGTACTACTGCTATAGGCTACTCGGAAATATGTCCGGATAAGTACCAATCCGTACAAACATTGAACGCTTAATATCTGAAGGGAATGTCATACTAAGTTACGTTACCCGCCTTTATTCGCTCCGTGCATATACCGTGGCGATCCCTGGATGCAACATCTGATGCCGGGAATCAGTGAAAGCGGGGGCACGATTTAGCATTAGCTTATAAGGAGAATAATTAAATAATCGATATAATCGCGTAACCACATATATAATTCATAATGAAATTGGTATAATATATAAAGCTGTATGAATATAATATTAAGACAAGTGCCAAAAATTCAATCTATCTATGTTCAAACACTTGTTTCCTACGTAATTTTGAGGTTATTTTCGACATATATAGTGATACACTCAATAGCCTACAAAGTTGACACTTTAGGCCACCATGGACGCTTAGATCGATTCTCTTATCCCCTCCAGCCAGATGCACGGAGCGAATAGCATTTAATCGGTCAGTGGCGATACAATCATAGAACGTTCAGGAAAAATATTGTATAATTTTGACAGCGTTTCAGATCTAGTTGCAAATAATCGATGAAACTTAGAGGTGCTGATAGCAAAAGTCAGAGAACTATACTTAGCTTTCTGTAATTCCATAAAAAGAGCACTGGTTGTCAGCAGTTTGATCTTATTATTAAGCAAAACGAATGTATTTGTACTCAAATTATCTTATAGTAGAATAGGGGAGAGCAGGGCAAGTCGACACAATTTTCAGACTTTTTGCTCTAGTTCATACTGCATTTATTTTTGAATAAATGACAAGATTTTGATCGCCGCGAACTATCCAATTTTTATTCTCTCTCTGCCGACGTTTCGGACGTGTTACGAACGTCCCTTTTCA
>JAPYZB010003625.1:22-10716 GCA_030522745.1 Eupelmus kiefferi | reverse complement strand
CAGGCTGAAACGCGGGCTGGAAACAAAATTGCAATCTTGCGCCTAACCTCGGACAAAGCACGTTTGTGCGCGTATTAAATAGTTTTATGCCGGCTGTATAATGCGCGCGCGTTTGGCTAGCTTCGTCACTTTTAAAATGCGTTTCAATTTTCTTCTCTATCGCTTTTTTCGTCTGTTCTGGTTTCTATTTGTGGAAAAAACTTTTTAATGAGAATCTCTTCCGTTTGTTCTAAATTATGAAGCCGGCGGAGTAGTTGGGGCTGATACGCCCACAAGCGGTTGCCTTTCCGGTGTGTTTGCTTTGAAGATGGAAAATTTTTTAATGCAAAGAGCTATGAATATGCACTTCTGTTGTTCTTTTGCGTTATAAATGTACGGTTGATTTAATGTGATTATAGTATAAATCTGACTAGAT
Source organism: Eupelmus kiefferi (assembly GCA_030522745.1). Lineage (NCBI taxonomy): Eukaryota > Metazoa > Arthropoda > Insecta > Hymenoptera > Eupelmidae > Eupelmus > Eupelmus kiefferi. Next base: position 10,301 of record JAPYZB010003625.1, on the reverse strand, counting down.
TTTCATGATTAGATGCTGTGTTAATTAACAGAATCATTTACAGATAACTTTTTCCCACTCTACATTGCAAAATCTTCCTTTTTTTTCAAAGTTACGGTTCCGCATCTCACCGGAGATTCTCGAAGAATTGCTGTTTTCCGAGCAACCTTTTCCTTTATTCCTCCTTTTTCCGACTCAGCGACAGTTCAGCCGAATAATTAACTCCATAGTGGATGTAGCGCATTTCCGTGGTTAGCATTAGGCCACGCGAATGAGATAATAAAAGGATAGAGACGAGGAAAACCATTAGCTCTTTGCAAGAATTACTGCTGAATCTTTAATAGATTCGTTTTCGCCTGTATATCGTGGCCGGAAAGTTGAAAAAGGGAAATTCTTTAGCGAAAAAAATTTCTGTTCTCCCCAACTTTTACACTGTGCTACGAGCATGATAAGCTTCGAGTTATTAAAAACACACTTCCAAGGGATGGATTAAAAAGTTCTCCCTTTTCGCTTTCGAAAAAGTCGAAAGTTCACTCTGCTCATAAATTTGAGCCGGTGCAGTTAATTCCGTAGAAATCATAAAATACTGTTTTCAAATATTTTCATTAACTTTTCCATTATGCAAAACACACGAAAGAAAAACTCATCGTTCTTCCACAAAAAGCATCACCCTAACAAACCCCAAGCAAATCTTCAAATAATTGAAGCTCCCTCAGCAAACGAAAAAAAAGACAGCCGCGAGTAAATCCCAGCAGCTGTCCGCGGCTCTCCAAAAGTCTGAAGAATGACGACAAAGTGTATTACACGAGCCTGAGAGCGTCACTGCCTCGCGTATAGCAGAGACGCGTATTAGTCTCGTAATTGCGAAGCTCTACTGTTGAGCACAGAAGAAGCGGCCCAATGTACAGAGCGAGCGCAAGGCCGTGAAATCCGATTTGCCATCCTTGGACACAAAGCTGGGCTCGGGCCGCCTAAGACCGACGGATGTGCCGGGGCTTGTATATAATGGGAATGCTGCGTGCTTCTTCGTTTCTGGCGGGTGGGGAGTCAATTCTTGGCTGAATTTGCGTTTTTGTTATAGTATATTTTGTAATTAGGATTTTTTGGGAATGAGTGGGAGAGTGAGTTTTGTAAAATGATTAGTGGGAGTAAGTAGTTTCAATTTATAATGTAATAAATTAAGAATTTATTGTTTTCGGCGTGTGCGTCAATGAATTGATCACTCGATAAATCTGATTAGACAACGAAATTTCAGTAACAAATTAAAATAAATAAGCTTTTAATCACGTTCGGCCGTAAAAGGTTTTCGGTGCCAACCAATGAAACAACATAAATTTCATATGGGCGCATATTTATGAGACACTGTAATCCTCTTACGCATGAATTCGTAACCATCAAAGATAATACATTGTACAAAACCGACTTCGACCATTGCGACAGAAGAAAATGGATAATTACTCTTTCAAAAATACCATAATTCATTAACAGTCAATAACGCATCAATCTTTAAATTCTTAATTCTCCATTATCACTGGCCCCGTAATCAGGCGAAACTCTTTAGACTTAGTAATTCATTGTCACTCAGTCCGGCAACTATCGAGCCTGTCTCCTGCAACGGTAAGTACCTGTCTGTACTTAGCCGTTCCGACGTGGACCCTCGTCGAAAGTATGTCTCCCGCCGGCAACTTTCCCTTTGGGAAAAAAACAATGTAGCGAAACTAACTTGATCGATATTTTATTCAGAGAGGAGCTAGGAAAATATCATTCGCGCACGCTCCTTATCCCATCTATAATGCAAAAATGTAAAACAGCCCAGTCGTACACAAAAGCAACATTGGGACACTGAAAACTAATGGAAACTCCGTCTGAAACAACGGAGCCTTTCTCTTAAAGGAGCCTGCGACTGGATAATTACAAAGCGCGGAACTTTCCGGCCAAACTTTCCTCCCTCGTTTCGTATTCACGAAAGCTCCGAGCGCTCGAACATTTCATTTTTTCCCCGGATAAGTCGAATTAATCGCGGCAGTATCGTCCTCGTTTCATTAGAAAAGAAAAGCGTGGAAATTAACGCGCCGCGCTTTGGTATGCCCGACACGCAAAGGGACGTGTTTACGAGGCTGGCAGCTCGTCCTCGTAAATCCTCGCGTGAGGGAAAAAGTCGAGAGGTTGCCGGGGGCGGGAATCGGCACTGCCGCGTGCCTTTTTGTCCCCCTCGTGGGCCGTATAAGAACACTGGGCTGAGTTATGCGCCGGGAGATGGAAAATCCAGGCGTGAGGGGACGTCCGGTATTTCTCCGATGGTATTTGAGAAATATTTCTTTGGATCGTGGGTTTTGATTTTAGTTGCTGGATGAGTGGTGGTGAGGTGAGCTCGGGATTATATTGTGCTTTTGAATATTCATGCGAATTTTGTGCGGCGCTGGAAATTTTGAGGGCGTTACATGATAAGCCGTTTCAATTTCGAGCTTATTAGGATTAAGTTCATTTAATATTCTTTGGGGGTTGATTGATATTGTTGCGATTGAATGTTTTCTTTTATCGCGCTGCGTTATAATATATATTATTCGTCCTCATTGTTTAATGAATGCAATTCATTATTTCATTTATCGTAATTGAATGAAATGAATAATGCTAATTAACGCATCAGTGTTTCACAAATAAGTCCATACATCCGTAAATATTTACACTCCAATCGATATTTCCTTTCAGCTTAAAATTGCCTTCTACCCTCGCGAACCTCGAATAAATAAATACATAAATCTCCAATTATGATACAACACGAAATTATCATTTTTACAAGCATCAAAAATACATTAAAAATTCTCCAAAACAAAAATGTCGAAAATCCACAAGCGTCACTCTTAAAAACAGTTCAGCGCCAATCCAAAACGGATTACACGGCCCATTATGCGAAAAATTGCGCGAGATTTACAACTTCCCGGAAGCCCCGCGAAATCTCCCATAATCGCGCGGTAAAAATTAAACCCCCGACGATGGAGAAAAAAAAGCCGCAGTCAAATGGCCACAGTATTTCCCAAGAACAATAGCGCAGCTCCACGCAGTTCAGGCCGAGCGCGCGTCAAGCGCCGCAAGCGCAGCCAGCTTCATCCGTATATAGGTCAGAGCGTAGAATCGCTCGGCCCTTCTGTGTGTGGCGTAGGGCTTGTTCTTTTGCGGGCGGGTATCCAGCAGCGAGGCCGCTTTGGAAAATTAAATCGTCGGAAAGTGACGGCTGATAGTCGACGATTGCTAGTTTCGGAGTGATGGTACGAATAGGCATGTGAGAATTCGGGGAGATTGGTTTTTTTGAGAGTGGAGAGATTAATTAATGGAGAGGATCTGTGAGTTATTATGAGGCTGAATTCATTAGTGGCTACATCGAACATCTGATAACTTAATATATTACACGAACTGAACAGGTTAACTCGTTAGTTGAATTTAATCCAGCGCATATGAGCCTCAAATGACGTGTTTTGATTCCGGCGGGATGACGTTTAAATTTCAACGCCCCCAAAGTACGCAAACGCGTCGACATGCGCAAACTTTACATTATACAAATCGAACGTTTCCGCAGCGTGACGCGGGTACAGGAAGCTTAATTGATACAACAATTAAAAACAGTGGAATAAGGATTTACGTAAATCCCCAAACGTATCCGAATTTTACTCCAGCTCCCATAGCCCCGCGGTATATGGCCGAGCTCGGCTTTTCAATGCTACCCCTGATCAACGCACATAAGCCCAGTGCCGTCCATAAAGCAAAACAATAAACCGTTACGAAATGCCTTCGCGCGCTGCCGGGTAATAAGCCCCCCGCTAATTTATATCTCGGCGCGTTACTGGCGCCAATTTCAGGTCATCGTAATCAAACTCTAATCACCGGGCCTCCGGCTTTAATTATACCTACACACCTAGATGCGTCGAATCCATTTTAATTGCCGCGCGTATAAAACGAAGGGCTCCGCTGCGAGCGTTTCCATTCGAGAACTCGCGGCTCGACAATGCCAGCGAAATGCGAAATAACCAATTTGCCCGATACAAAGAGCCATGGAAGCGGACAAAAAGACTTTTTCCAAAAAAAAGAGAGGTAAAAAAAGAGGAAACAGAGGGAGAGCGCATAATTCTCTTTATCGAAACGCAATGCGAGGGGCTTTGAAAAGCTCGTAAGAATCAGCGCCAGCGCGTTGTTGAAAAACAAAGGAGAACCGGGGGAAAAAGAGTGGGTTACTCTCATGCGTCACGAGAATGTAACTTGTTGCTCTCTAGCCCGATTCTCTCTCGGCGTGGTGGAAAAAAAAGGAAGGCAACGCTCGCCTCTCTGCCGAGATTTAATTTCGCATGTCGTTGAATAATAGCTTGGGCTCGAAAACTTCCTACTCTTTTATCCCAAGCGCTGATCTCCGTCTCCGGCGAACAATGCGAAGGCAAGCGCGAACTAGACGCACACAATGCGGATAAATCGCACAGATTTATATTTTGTGTACGCGCGCGCGCGCGTGTGTGTGTATATTTGCATGGATGTGTAAGTGTTTACGTATATCTTCACACGTATGAATGTATATGTAGGTTTGTGTGTGTATGTGTGTATGAATGGGTATATGTGTGTGTATATGTGTGTGTGTGTGTGTGCGTATCTGTGTGTGTGTATACAAGAGCGGAAAAGAGAGTGGCATAGAGAAAAAAAATCGTGTCTACGGGTTTTATGAAAAATTTATACGGATTCTTTTTATTTTCGAGAGCCGACTACCTGGGCGCGTACGTGTTGTATATGAAAAATTCTCGCGCTCTTCCGCGTTATCTTTTTTCGTGCACGAGAAAGGAGCCCCCGAGACGTATGTAAAAGCGCGCGTTCACGGGGAATACGTAAAGAGCCGAGTCCCGTAAATGGAAGCTTTGTATTGTCTGGTTCGTGATATGTAAGATATTTCTGCGAAATCCATATTGTGTGTGTTTTTATGATAAGAGTAAAAAATGCTTTCTATTTAGCAAATCTCGTATTTTCCAAGAATTCTCGGTTATATTTAAAAATTTACTAATGCAATCAATTGTATTAAAAACAATTAACCACGTAGAATTTCTCAAAATAAACATTCCCCATCGACCGTAGTAGATTAAATAACCCATCAAATATAAGAGAGCCAGCTACGTCAATGCGGTTTACCTTGCGCTATAAAAAAAAATACACTCCGCAGTAAGAGATGGATTCTTCCGCTCCGCTGGCCGAGCGACGGAGCGCGGTCTGAAATGACGATGAAGAACGCGAATGAAAATTGGAAGCGCACAGTCTAATGCAGTGAATTAATTACTTTTTTTGCTGACTCATTCCATTATCGGAGCGCGGAATGGTCAGGAAAGGAGGACGACGAATCGTCCTTTGCTCTCGTTGTACAGCCGAAAAAGGAATTCTCTAGCTCTCTGGTTCTCTCGAGTCCGAGATATCCAAGCTTTGAATCTGCAGCGAAGCGAAACGGGAGAGCAAGATGTTTTAGTGGAATGACGCGGCCGAGGTAAACGCTCGTGAAGGTAGTGAGTTGGAATGTTCTCGTTTTTATGAAGTTGTTCTGTCTTGATATAGTAGTAATTATATTTAAACGCTGAGATAAAGTTAGCTATTTATTCTGTGATGATATATAAAAATATTTAGAGTTCGTTTTACTTTAATAACTCTTCTGACTAAACACGGCTGTTTCTACTGTAGAAACATTTTACTTGTAACTAATAGTTTTGAAAATAGTTTGCTTTCATTTTATTTTTAGACAGTTCAATTCTATTTTTCCTATAACATTTACATGCTTTCAAAAGAAAATACTGAAAATTGGGTATCCAGCAGGATAGAAAGAAACTTCGATAGCCGATAAAATTCTGACAGCAGACAGTTATAGGTCTGCTTCCGAATCGCGCTCTAGAGCCGCGCGCAAGAATTGGTAAAAACGAAAAATCCGACTGGATTAGCGTCGAAATTCTTCGAATTTCACCTCGATACCAAGCGACGCACTAACCCTATCAGAAAAATCTCGTCAATCCAACCTTAAAACCAGGAAAACCCTTGCTCTTTTACACCAGCAAAAAGCTCGCTTTTTATTCCCGCCAGCCAAAGAATCTCTCGTCGCGGCCCTAATCACAAAAATAAATCATCCCCTTAAGCAGCAAGCAGCCGAGAAAATAGAGCGAGCTCGGAAAGTGCAGAGCATAATCTCGTCGAAAAGTAAAGTCCACTCTCTCTCCTCCTCGCCGCAAGTACGTTAATAGCATCGATCTTTCTTCGTCCACGCTCTTTTCTCTCCTGGCTTCTGCGAGAAAGCATACGTTTTTCCAGCTCGGAAAACATCGCGCCAGATGAAAAGAGAGAGAGAGAGAGAGCAGAGTAACTTTATTCAGCAAACAAGATGCCCCGGGAGAAAAGACGCTGCCTACGTGGCCCTCGCTATTATATATCTTTTATTTAGCCGCTGCCAGGCCGATTGCCGGGGGAACTTGTTTATTTAGTTACCACCGGCTGTCTATAATACACACATAAGCCGGTGCGCTCGTGTGTCGCCGACTGCCCCGGGGGCGAAAGTATTGACAGAGCGCGATTCATCAAGCCTGCGTCGGGGCCCTCTAATTGCATGTGCCAAGATGGCAAGACGCTAGGGGGCGCTGATGCGCTGAAAGGGAAGTTTCATTGTTTTTCGAAGTTGCGGCCAACTGGGCCACTGCGCGAGCCTTGATTCAATGGGATTACGCTCCGCACGTCTTATTGGAATTTACGATTTTCCCTCGACTGTCTCGCAAAAGTATCGGATGACCGAAACTCCGACGCTATTTCTATCCTAATCTAAGTACACCCTCGCAAGCTTCAGGCGCACTCCGGCGCTTATTTCTGTAACTGTATCAATCCCCGGGTAACTGTTCGACTTTCGTGCGCTTCGGGCGCTGCAGAAGTCGTAAAATCGAGCGTGTATATGTCGAGGCATCGATTTCGGCTGGGAAGCCGCAGCCGGAATAGGAAAAGTCGAGTAACGCGCTAAACGCGCAGCGATTTTTTAACGAGTAACCGTAGGAGCGAGATAGGGAAAGGGAATTTCGGGGTAAGTGCGGCCCTTAAATAAGCGTAAAAGTTTTACGCCGAGACTTTTGCCCAGGGCCGAAATTGTTGAGAGCTGATGCTTTTTCGGGATTGCTGTAAATTTGATTTTCACGTCACGTGTGTAAAGGATAGTTTAACGCGTAACGACGAATGTGCCCGGTTTCTTCGTGAAAAATCGATGCATCAATAATCCAGAAATAGATTGGAATATATCCACGTCCCGGATTACACAGCATCTGGCCAGCAAAATAATTGCATGAATTTTTACTAAAACCAGCCATTTATAAATGCCCGTTTCTCCTCCTTCATCTCTAATTTACCATTCGCATATGAACAACCAACCTTTCCCCCAGCGTTATTAATCCAGGCGAGCTGCACTCGCCTGAACTCAAAAAACTTCCTGCCCTTTGTAAAAAAAAGGCGCACATCTTCTCCCTTGGAGCTTGATCGACGTGTCGCGCGCGAGCGGAGCGTAAGTAGGTTGCGGGCCGCGCGCGCATGAAAAGCCAGCTCGTTATATATACTCTGGCGGGGCTCTCGCTTTACCGGGCGCATATATACTGTGCTCGCGCACAACTGCGACTCGTTACACGCGTCGTCGAGAAACACGAGCTACTTGCCGCTCTACGGGCCATATATTCTAGGAGAGACGAGAGGAGCTGCTCAACTTGCCGAGCGAGACAATTGCAGTGTTGATTTTCCTCGGGGCTGACGCCTGGACGGAGGAGAAAAGAGTTCGATTGGGTGCTTGACTGGGCTGATTTTCTCTTTAGAGCGGAGGATGGGTTGGTGTGGATGTTTGGGGAGGAGAGAGTGGTTGGTTGGGTTAGGGAGAAGGTGGAGGGTATCAGTTTTATTGGATTGGATGTGAGTTTTTAATGTTTGAGTGGAAAGTGCGAGGTTTAGAGGGTTGGGTGAATAGTGTATTCGTGGATTTCTGGGCGATGAGAAAGGTTTATTAAAAATTGCTATGCTTTTTATTAATGGTAGGACAGAGTCGTAAGCAAGAGAAAAATAACTTTATTACGTACCAAAAGCATAGTGATGTTTCTTTATTGAGATGTTATTAATTTTTAAACAAATTGCAAATATTGAATAAGGGATAAAAATACTTTTCGTAATGATTCTAAAATGCAAGCACTAGTGTCGAAGAGGTAATTAAAAATTATAATTATTATTGACTATCGTAAATTTGACTAACATGAAAATAAAAATTAATATTTAATTTTGATAATATAATAAAGTAAGCAAACTCATTTTACATCAGTTATATGATAACAAATTAAATTCATAAAACTAATTATACTTTATCAAAGTAACATTTTTATTAACAGCATAAATTATGTAAACACAAAACAGTGAAGTGAATTATGTATTTAAACTCACAAAATATTGAACGACTCAAAAAAAATTTTGAAATATCCGAGTATATCTTGTACTTTATAATCTCACTACGGAAATGTTTGACAAAGTAAGCACAAAGGTTTAAAAGAAAAAAGAGAACAAATTTGAATATACAAATCACAAAGCAGTCGATACTATTAGGTACTTTGTTTCTTGAAAGAGACAATCGAATGTATACCGGCATCGTTTCTCTGAATGCAAAAAAAAGTTCCGATCGTCCCAGTTTTCACACTCTCAGTAATACACACGAGACTACCATTACATCGACTAAAATAATTTAAGATCCTTTTTGCGCAGAAAAACTTTCGGGCTACCGCCAAAAAAAAGATGATATATACACCTCCATGCCATAAAGAAGATGAATAAGAAGGCTCATGGTGGAAGTAGAAGAAAGTTCGCTCGCTGGCGTAGAGAAGCAGTACTATATTTGTTATAGTTTATGGCGTATAAAGCGCGGCGTAAAAATTTTTATACGGCATACTAAGAGATCCCATGAGTATCCGATTCTCGATAAAGCAAACTTAATTCTCGTTCCTGAATTGTTATGTGCTCTGGGCCCCGGCAGGATTTTTTACACTAACCACTGGCTTTTTATACTGTGGAGCCTCGATCGTCGGGATACGTAAAAAGGGGGATTCGATTTTTATTTTGGAGACGTAGTTTTGAGAAAATAATTTAACTTTTTTAGTGTTCTCTGTGTACGGGCAAATTTTATTCATGAAACTTCGAATTGAAGCGCGCGACGACGGAATGATTTTTTTTCACTTATACGGCTCTTCTTAAAACCTGGAAATGAAATTCACTTTACAGAAAATTTTATGAAAATATTCTCAAGTGCGTAAAATTTGATGTTGTTAAAAAATTTGCAGGAATTTTTTAGCTATTCTTTTTCTGCTTTTATGCAACGCTTTTAATTACAAGATGTAAAACGTGCTTCTTCTTTTACATAATGTCATCGTCATTTCTTTGAAAAATTCATACTACAATGAAACTGAATAATTAATAATAATAATTTTGTAAAATACTAATGGCGTTGTAATATATTAATGCATGCAAAAATATTAAAAATGGGTAATATTAAAACTTTTTAAAAATTTGCGCACGTAATACACTTTTTAATAACTTTATATTCAAAACGAATTAAAATCCCTTCCTCTGCTCATTTCCGTAACTCTACCTCGCAGCAATGCTACTAAACACAAAAACAAAACCCAACGCAAACGCACCATTTTTCTCCAACCCACGCAAACTCCCACCAAAAACCTCCCAATACCTCCCAATAATCAACCAATCCCAAAAGAAACCCCCTCCATCAAACCCACAAAGCAACCTCAACAAAGGCAAAACCAACCCCCGCACCTCAGCATCACTTCCACCTCTCACTTAGCTCTCCAGCCCAGGGATGATCAGAGCCACAGAAGCGCTGCGTCTATTTATACGAGAGGGCCAGCAGCAGCTGCCGGGGCTAGCGCGTAGACACGGCTACCTGTTGGCCCCCGCGCGCTTGCATATATATCCGGCACTGCATAAGCCGGCACGTCCTTCGGCGTAGGCGCGGGCGAGAATGTGGGTCAGCTTCTCGTCGGCGAAAGTAGGTCGATCTCCCTCCCGCGATGCGAGGCCGCCTCTCCCCCTCCTTCTTTCTACAGCGCGTGGGTGTATTGTATGCACACGCGAATGGAGGAGCCCCTGCGGAGCGAACCAACTGTTGCGAGTTGGCTGTTTGAAAATTCTGAAGATAGGCGAGTTTTGGGGCTTGATGGGGTGAGAGGGTGAGTGAGGATGATTTTTAAATGGCTGCTTTTTGATGAGCGGGTGAATGATGCAG
>JAPYZB010003623.1:1742-11896 GCA_030522745.1 Eupelmus kiefferi | reverse complement strand
ATACAGATATGTGAAAAAGAGGGAGAGAAGCCTGACTCACCTCCTCGCGTGGACGTCTGTCTCTCGGCTCTCTCGTGTGCAGCTCTCTCCCCCGGCGCGTGTGTCCTCCTCTCCTCTCTCCTATATGCCTTCTGTCTCGCGGCTCTCCTCCGCGACTCTCTCTCTACGATAACAGACACACACACATAGACACGCACACAGAATCACGCGCGCACACACTGGCTGCTTTTCGCGCGATTTCTTATCTATGAGTGAGAGAGAGAGAGAGAGAGTGAGTGTCGGGGAGCGCTAAGCCGGCGGCATCCTACACTTCTCCTCTCTCTCTCAGCGCGCGCGCGTTTTAGTCCTCGCCGAGAGCAGCACACACTGCGCGCTCTGCGGGATCGACTAGGTGCGGATCACCACCACGCAGCCAGCTCTCCAGACTCTCTCTCTCGCGCTCTCGGCTTTATCTATGTATAGAGCTCTCTCACCGCGTATATATACACACGTACGAGCGCGCGCACGTATAGATCCGCGGGCGCGCGCGGAGAGCAGCTGAGAGACGGAGATGGAGATAGTGTGAGAGAGAGAGAGCTGGTACTCTCAGTGTCGTGGAGCAGCAGCAGCAGCAGCCGCCGCGGCCATACCGTCTGGCGGCGCGACGCGGACTGCCGTCTAGCTGCCGAGCCGGGAACTAGCCCGGCACAGACACGCGCGCCCGAGCAGTACAGACGCGTGGCAAAGTTTATGTAGCGCCAGCCGACGAGAGCTGCTCCTTGCGGAGCCTCCTGCGTGTGCGATAGTGTATACGCGTATGTTGTTATATATACACACGTGCGCCGCTATGGGGGAGTTTGGAGGGAGGGTGGGTGGATGGTTAAGGGCTGAAGGGATAAGAGAGGGGGGATGTATTGCTGCGTGTGCGGGTTGCGCGAGTAGGTTGGGAGCTGACGATGTAATGGAGCGGATGTGTGTAAGCGGGGTGATGGGATAAGGGAAGTTTTGAATTTGTTTGGTGGGTTTGGTGTGATTGGTTGGCGAGTGTTGGTGGTTTTCGAATGTTTTGAATTTGTTCGTTTATAGAGCGGAATGCGGGGATGGAATATGTTAAATATTTTTTTATAATGTGGGCTTGATTTTAGCTTTAGCCCAATGATGTTAATATCAAATAAAAATGTTGTATATGCAATATTGATTTAATTACGATAGTTATGACGACTAGCCACTAAACAACAAATAATTAGGCATGAAATCAAATACTCGGATGCCACAACTAATTAAGCCGAATATTAACTCAGCAAACAGATCGTTAAATCTTCTCGATCTATAAATATCAACCAAAAAAAATGAGCTACAACAGCAACAAGATTAAATTTCTTTATCACGCACTAGCACATCAAGAAAAAACTTCATATCCCTCTAATCAATCACACAAAGAATTCATGAAGCGACTACCGTTCTAGCTGCGATCTATCTTCACCAGCCAGCCAACCCCGCGCATAAATTACTTTATTTGAATATCCAACAAACCGTTTTCATAATTCCAAACAGCATTGATGCATCGTGGCCGGCTTATTAAGCCTAAATTACACGTGACTAATAGAAAAGGAACTGCTCGATTCATGGTTCTTCCTGGCGCATGGTGGAATCCTTTGTGGGCTGAAGAAAAACGGAGGGCCGCATTTTGAAAAATTCATCGTTTCGTGAGCGGCAAGCGAATGGCTCTATTAACGGTGCCCGGCGTCTCTTTAGAAAGGCTCGAAACTGTTTTTACGAACCGGTTTACACGTAAAATGCCACTATGTAATGTCGCGAATCTCGTGCACTCCGAAATCGCTTTTGTATATTGATCACCTGTGCTTTAAATTGTTTATTAATAAAAGGCTAATTGACAGTAATTGACGCGATGGTTGGAGGAATTTTATATAGATAACGGTGTATTTTTGTAATGTATGTGCAGCTTTTTTAATATTAAGATAATGACGTTTTGAGAATTTATGTTTTATTGAAATGAGTTGGGAATTATACAGGTGAAGTAGTTTAATATTTCACTAATAAATCGGCGAAATCGTCTGTCTTTAAATAAATATTTTATAAATCAATGTGAAATGAAAAAAAATGAGGAAAACGTGTTTTGGCGAATCTACTTTTTATCTGACCTTTTTCATTATTTATTGTTGAAAGAGAATTTTAAATAGGACTAAACGTGGCAAACATTTTCTGCCTTATACACTCGGAAGCGAATAAAATCAATTTTTTCAGCAATTTCAAAAATGTACATAATATAAAACGTTATTGTAAAAATTTAACACGATTTCTTTTAAGCATAAAATCTCAATATTGCACATACATGATATAACGTTAATGTCTTTACTTTCAAACCAGCCTCATGCTCTTATCCAATCCACGCTAAAGTCAATAATATACAAGCTTATAGCCCGAGTGTTATCCACTTAGTCGCAGGGTCGAAAACGATTCCACTCGCTTCTACCTTTATATGCAAATGATTTCATCATCTCCACTTCATTATCTAAATATTTAACGCCAATTATATACTCATAAACAAATCTACGAAAAAAAACGCAACTAATTTGTAAAATTATTATTATCCTTAACGAACAATCCATAAAAAAGCAAAGGTGCATTAAACCCAAAGTTCACCTGCGAGCAGCGTATTACTCACGTATACACCAGGTCACTGTTTGCATGCGCTACGAAAGCGTGTATATTTTTTTGTAAATTTTATTACCTACAATCGTACTACAACACAGCGGGAGCTCGACGTTTATAATTAGTTTCGATTAGGGCTTTTTTAGGGTTCGGACGAGCGCAGCCGGCTCGTGCGTTTCTCCTCGTGCATATACTCCCGTCCGCACGGACGACGCCGAGGGGAGGCGGATCCGTTTTAAAGCTGTACTTTTGTGAATCGAGGCTACGTGAAAGAGAAGCGTTTGATGTTTACATTGCGTGACAAAATGGATCTGGAGCGACGTTATTATATTAATATCGGCTTGAGAGCATGCATTTTTTTTTCGTGAGCTTGACTGTGAACAAGATTAAGATTTTATAAAGTTAATTAGATTGATGGGTTTTTTTCGTGTAATTTTTTATTTGTGACAATTGTTTAGAAGTTGAGCTTAAGGTGATTATTGACTTATGTCAATCCGAGACTTTGTGTAAATCGAAGAGCTTGAAATGTTTGTTGATGTGTTTAAGATAAAAAGTTGAGCTTCTCCCAGCTATATTGAGTAAGCTAATAATATTTTTATCAAACTTCCGGCTTTGAAATTTCAGACTTATTGAAAGAAAAATAGCTGGCGCAGTTATACACTGTTGTTCTGAAAATTAAACGTGTTGATTTATCGCGTTACCTATTTATGCATAATAATTCCATAAAAACTTTTTATCAAGATCTTCATTGCCGAGTAACTTTTCTCATTCGCGAAATAAATTCGCAACTCTCTTTATTGCACTTTTCAAAGTGAAACTCCACGGAATCATTTTAAACGAATATTCGTAACGATTTCGTTTTAGAATCAACTGGTTTACATTTAGATACTATATAACGAGCTGATGTTATTTTATCGATGCATAAGCGCTCACTTTTACACGCCTTTAAAACATTCATATACTTCAGTCGGAACGAAAATCTTGATGGATCCGTCGTAAAAAAATACTGTAATTTACGTTTTATATAGCATTAAGAATGTGAATAGTAGTCAAGCGATAAAATGTAGCGTGTAAGATTATCAGAATGGAAAAATCTTTGCTTTTACGGTTTCTTTGTGTTTTCCGCACTGAGAAATCGTTTCCACCAAACAATCGATCATTTTCTACGGACACACGTTGGGAATTAGAAAGCTAAGTTTACAATGAGAAAATTGGATCGTATAGTCAGTTTGCAATTTGCGGTAGTGCTAAACATTTCTTTCAAAAAACTTAATATTTTGAGAAAGAGAGCCCAGATCACAGCACCTACTAAATCTACATCCTCATTAAATTCTATATAAAACAGCAAGTCACTAATTAAAAGTATACTTTAAAAAATCAATAAATTCTTCATACAACCTCTACAAAAAACGAAAAAAACTTCCGCCCCCTTAAACAAGCGCCTATACTACCCTCGCCCTCAAAGTACCCAAGCGAGACCAGCTCTCGTGTACGCCAGCTCGTACACATAAGTGAGAAAGACCAACCCTTTGCAATAATGACACGAATTTCCCCCAAGACTGTACTTATAAACACACATAGGCGCGCGCGCTCGTAACGCGTTAGGTCAATACGAGCGGCACTGCAGCAACTCCTTCTCTCGCATATTAATTAGCCGTTTTGAAATAACCCCCCGTGTATATATATACCTAAAGTCTCACACACATACAATACACACTCATGCGTATGTGTATATATAGACGCGAATGAATTGTATATCGAGAGTGAGCCGGCCTTCCGGCTTTTTTTAAACGCCGGCTTGCAACGCGTGGGCTGCCCTCGGTGACACACCTTGCGCGCGATTTGAATTTCAGCGCGTGTGGGCGCGCGCTGCAGCTTGCAGCCAGAGGAGATAGATTGGAGAGTTAGACACGGACGCGTGGGTGGCTATGCGGCTGCTGAGCGGATGATGCACTTTGGGAATATGCGTTTTAGGTGAGGAGCTGGTTTTGGGTTTGGATTGGTTCCAATGTGAAGTATTTGGATGGTTTGAATTTTGTTTACGCGGTGTTTGGTTGGATGCTGGGGGAAAGTTGTTTTGGATTTTGTGTATTTTATGGGCGAGTTTGATGAAATTTGTGGATTTCTTGTTTGTTTGGCGGAATGATTCCGTTAAATGTAATTTAAGGTGAAATTGTAGCTGTTGCTACTTATAATACGAAATTGTTTTGTGTTATTAATATTATATGACGATCTATCTTTCTTTTGAAAACCCAACTTTAATCGTAAATTAGAACTTACACTATTTCAACTATGTTTACGAATTTTCCCTTTGACGCACCTTACAATGACAAAAATCTTGTGAGTTTCAATTATTGGAATTTCCAGTAAGAAAATGTTTAGTAAAATGTACAATAATTTCACTATCATTAAAACAATTTCTAATTTCATTTTTTATTTTTAATGATACTTGATTACTTTTAAATCCTGCTTTTTTGGAGTTTACGTTTAAAAAATTAGAAGTATTAATTAAAATCATTTATATAGTTAAGGACTTGAACAACAATAAATAATAAAAAAATTCTAGTAATTACAACCAATTTTTCTTAAGTTATTAAAAATAACATAATATAAATTTATAACACTTATTTGCTTTTTTTAAGACCACTATTATTTTTTTAATTAAAATAATATAGTTTTAAAAATATAATATATAAGTCGATAAGTTAGGAACCATGTCAACAATGAATACCTACTATTTCTTTTTGATTATAAATATAATATAAATGCATTGATATGCAATAGTAAATAAAATCTGGAAAACGAACAATTACAATCTATTTTAGAAAGCAATTGTTAAGCAGATATAGTGTTGAAGCATTAAAAAATAAATTTAGGCATTTCTTTGATCTTAAGTATTAAACTTTAAATCATTTTTGAGAAAGTGATTATTAAAAAGCATATTAGCTAAATGAGATTCAAAATGTAGCATTTCTAATGTTAGAAAATAGAAAATTTATTTGTTAATTCATAAAAAAACTTATACAATATGAGTAAAAAAGTTTGAAAAATAAATATTTTTCGTTTATAAAAAATCTTAAAAATTAATTCATATTTTTATGTACATCTTAGTAGAAAAAATAAATAGTATTATAAATTAAACGATCGTTCATAAAAAATAGTTTGTACATATTTTTTCAAAAACGTAATTTCGTTTTCACTAAAATTTGATTTTATGCAACGAAATAGTGATTAATCAGCTTTCAACAGTGCAATATCTATAAAATAATATGCCTCATGTTTACAAGCATTTGCAGTGCTCTGCGGTGAATTTCTTCACGAAGCATTACTTAGTTCTCTTGCCATACCTATCTTCTAATTCATGCAGTTTCGAATTAAGTTCTGTTGAAGAGTAAGTCTGTAAATCAAAAAATAAATCAAATTATGCCAAAATAATGATTTTTTTGCAAGTTTACAAAGGTAATATAAATTATTCTCAATAAAAGTATGAAGTATATTCATTTTTAAGATTTATATATAAACAATTAAAATAATCTATAGTCAAATATAATTAGATTAATGTAAATTTATATTTTTATATTTTATTTGTGACTATGATTTAAAAGAATTAATTTTATTTCATGTAAAAAAAGAAAAATCACATTTTTAATTAATTAAACTTACCCTTTTTCTTACAGAATTCATATTTAACTTAGTATCTGGGTTCTCATCATCACTATTAACACTATCACAGTCATCAATGGCCTGAAATATTTAAATAAATGAAATATAATTCTGCGTAATAAGATTAGCTGAATAAAATATAATACATATTTAAAACTTACCCATAAATCTTTATATTCTGGTGAAATACTTTCTAAAAATAAAAGACGATCCTCTATTTTTTTTATTCTTTCATATACATCTTTTGGTACTGGCTTATTGATTCCTAATACCTTTTCTGTTGTAGACAATCTCTCTTCAAGTGCAGGTGGATAATTACTTGCATTGCTTTTAAGTTTAATCGGAATATTTGATTTGATATTTTGTTGACTCCATTGGTTATATACCCTATGAACTGCATTTATTTATATAAATAAATTCATACTGTTTTACTAATATAATTATTAATTATTTTTTATTAGAACAATTATTTACCTTTTACATGACTTCTAGAATCTTTACGTCTTATTAAAGTTGCATTCACTCTTGCACAAACACACGTTGCATCATCACTTCCATCATCAATTGGTCCACTAATTCAGAAAATAAATTATTAATTTTAATTATCAGTTTGAAATTCATTTAAATTCTGAACAGGTAACATGTCTAACCTGTATGTACCAAATTCTTGCATATTTACTAAATTTACTTGTTCCCGTTTTCGAGAAATAAAAGACTTGATTCTGCGATCAAGTTCAGCAGCATCTGCTTTTATTTGAACTTGATCTGGATCAATTACAAAATCTTCTATACTATCACCACCTTGACCACTATCATTCTCACTTACAAATTCAGAATTAATTTCAACCGTTTCATAAACATTATAAACATCTAAACCTATGTCATCTACAACAACATTGGAATTATCGACTTGAAATTGATCTTCTTTAACTTCATGAATCTTCTCCAACCTCATATTCGTATTATCTAAACAAATTAAAAACATGGAAAGGTTTTAAAACTTATAACATATCATTTGAAAATTTATTTATTTATTTAACATTTTAAGAACAAAAAAATTCAAAAAGATTGCACATTTTTTGTAGTGTAGCTTATCTTATCATGACTATAAAAGATAATATTATGCAATATATAATGATAAATCTTATTCAACCTCAACAACAAAAATACTGTCAAAAAGTTCAAAAAGAACTATTTAAAATGCAACAAGTTATAAAAAAATAGATGAATTTGATTTCACAAAACTTTGTTTTCATTCGTCATGCTACAGAACAAGTAAATAAAATTATTTACTAGCTGCCCAAGAACACTCCTTGTTTGCCTTCCACTGTGGTTCAGCGTTTTCATAAATTTCTTTTTTCCATATAGGTACAGAAGTCTTTACAGCATCTATGGCAAATTGTACAGCCTGCAACGATTCTTGTCTATGAGATGAAGAGATGGCTATGACAATACTTGCTTCCATTACAGGTACTTCTCCAAGGCGATGATATATTGCTATTTTTTCAACATTCCATTGGGAACGTACTTTGTTACAAACAGCTTGTAATTCTTTGACAGCCATTGGTTCATATGCTTCATATTCTAATTTCACAACCTACACAAATGATTGATGCATAAGATTTTAAGTCTATAATATATGTGTAGATGTCTCTTATATAAGTTAATGTTGCATAAAACAAATTTCAAACGTTTTGAATGAATATTAGAAACGTGACTGTGAAATACTTCTATATTTTTTTAATTTTTCAAATGTTTAATCTTTTCTTCTATAATCGTTATTATTTTATTCTTTTTTTTCACAAGTAATTAAGAAAAATTAAAGAACAAAAATATATTATAGTACAAACCTTTTTTTGTTCAAAATTATCCCTTGTAGTTCCAATAAAAGTAGACACAGCTCCGCAATTGGCAGAAACAACAGTTTCGATAATATCATTGATGTTTAGTTTAGTTGGTGTAAGACCAACAAAATCCTTTGTGCTCGCCATTTTACCCTAAAATAAAATATACGTCTTTTATATTTCCAGTCCACCAAAAACAGCAACAGCAATTAAATCAAGTACTCGACAAACTCAAATGACCAACCGTATCCTCAATCGCAAAAGCACCTCCACAATCAAAATCTCCTCCAGTCAACAAAAGGCACCTCTCTCTCTGCGCATCCAAACTTCCAACACCTGCACAAACCCAAAGCACTCACGCGCTCCCAAACAAAGACAAAGCCAAAAAATTACCTCCACTCAACGGGGGAATAACGGCGATCTCGTCGTTCTCCTCCAAATCGAGCTCCACCTCGCCGTCCACGAACTCCTCGTTCAGCGCCAAAATGAAAATGTCCCTTATGCTCTCCAGGCTAAAGTCCCTGACGAGCCTGGCCTTGAGCTCGCTCGAGTTTAGCCGGGCGGGCAGCTCGAGCTCCGACTCCTTGAGCCCGGCCAGCTCACGTGCTTTGGCGAAAAAGAGGACCTTTACGCGCGCCCTCGCCGCTGCGCCGCTCATCCCGGACAGCTCGAGCAGTGAGACTCTCGTTGCGCTGGCGCTGGGCACACATCGTTGTTATCTCGTTTCTTTTTCTTTGCCTTCGGCGGCTCGATAATTAACTCCGCGCGCGCTTATATAACTACCGAATGATTACAAGGAGTCGCGGCAGTGACGACGATTGCTGTGGACGATTGGCTAAGTACACGCGTGTTGTAACGAGGTTATATTGACCCATGCCTGCAAGGTGCGCGCTTCGTAGAAGTGGGTTTTCTTTTCGGAGCGCGGAGTTCGAGAGGAGGCAACTTCAGGTTGCAGCGTTGTTGTGGCGGGAAGGTTGGGTCTGTTGGGTTTTGATTTTTTGAAGCTTGCGGTTTAGTTGTGTGCAACTCGTGATGACATGTTATTTAATAAGCGGAAACCTTTAGGTTAGGCGAGGTATATATATTGGTAAAGTCCTATAGGTAAAGTCAAAGTTTTTAATTATTTACAGAAAAGATAATAGATGAAACCGGTAAAATTTTTAAATTTTGTAAAGAAATTTATTTAATAATATGGGAATTTTTTACAGTTATTTACATGAAAAGCAGCAGTTATTATAGCAGTTGTACTTATAAAAGTTTCGGATCAAGAATAGCCGATTTGGTTTCGTCGTTTATTAATCATCAAAATATTTGAGTAAGTATAAAAATGAATGCAAAGTAATACAAATTAAATCATTAGCGGGATAAAGAGGATTGAAATATAAATAAACATTACGTTAAATTATTTATAAAATCAGATTTATTCAAAATTTGCGGTATAGTTGTTGGAAATAATATATTACATACTTAGGGAGGAAAAATAAAGAAAGTCCCAAATTGCATGTAAATTGTCGATAAACATGAGATCTGAGACTTTCTTTATTTCCTCCCGTGGTGCGTATACTATTTTTCGATACAGCAAAGCCGAAATTACCGACTTTCCGTTATAGGTTAGGACGGGAAGTTTGTACTTTTGGCCACGCTGTTGCGAAAACAAAACTTGTAACTATCAAGGTTTGTTGGTAATGTTTTCTTCTTTGATTTTAACTCTAGTCACATATATCCACGTGGTATTATGCTGCTAAAACAAGAACAATTCAATAAAATAACAAAAGATATTTTAAGGACCATAAGATAAAGATTAATTTATCTAATTTTAAAATTTAAATTATTTCTAAACAAAGTACAAAAGTACTTACAATAAATTCTGTTTGTTGAATCGTGTATTCAGCATCAATACCACCTTGGTCCATACTCCGCTGAATGGTATCGAGCACATGCGGCAATATAATCCAAGTGTGACTGAAAAATCCGACGTGCATTATCAATTGAATA
>JAPYZB010003622.1:0-10725 GCA_030522745.1 Eupelmus kiefferi | reverse complement strand
GGAAAAACTCGGAATAGAGTTTAAGATAGACGGCCCCATGGCGCGAGCGTCGCCGGCGGTGGAAGCGGCCGCCGGGGAGCGCCCGGCGGCCCGTGCGCATGTTCACTCCGCTCGCACGGTCTCTTTCTGTCGTAGCATCTGGAGGTGAGTGGTCGTGTGTGCTCCCAGCGGCGGCGGCTCTCCTGGCTTGCATGCTTTTATATACTCTCTTCTGTGTGTGCGTGTGTGTGTCTCTCTCTCTCCCTTGTACACCGCAGCAGCGAGTGTCTAATTCTCACCACTGGCCGCGAATCCGTGGAAACAGCCGACGTAGACGAGCCATCCGGGATCTGGAGTGCGGGATTTTCTTGAGCGAAGGTTCGAGCTGCCCGAGTGTGCGGTTATTTTTCCGGCCGCGAGGATTTCAGGAGAAGGAAAACGCAGTCGAGACGAGCCGCGTGCTGTGCGGCTGGCTCTACAGGGCGGATTTATCGTGCCGGCAGCTGCTGGTTGCTTTTACGTTACAAGTGCCGTGGCTGGGTTTTTCTCGGGCCGGTTTGACGGGGAAATTCGGGGAGGTTGGGTGACGGGCTTTTCTGGGTGTGTTGGCGGAGAGAGAGAGAGAGAGATAGATGTATAGAGGAGTCATCGGGTGGAGAGAGAGAGAAAAAAGTGTCTGGATGAGTGCGGCAGCTTTGAAGAACAAAGTTGGAAGGAAAAAAAGGAATCGCTGTATATCGCTGATGTAACGGGTGTTAGCGAGGGAGAGGCAAAAATGTCGCCGGAGAAGAAAGGAGAGAGAGAGAGAGAACCGGAAACGCAATAATGGCGCTCGCCGCTTGTCAAGGATCGTCGCTTTTTTTTCGCGAGCCTTGGCTCATGCCACGGTTACTCTCGCCTCCTCCCTTCTGTCTCTCCTCGCCTTTTCTGCCTTAGCTCTCTTCCCTTCTCGGAACTCTGTGCCGTGGAATTTTCCGTTCTCTCTTGTGTGTGAAAAAATCCCAGAAGTGCACGGCGCCGTATGGCAAAGTTCGCGCTGCCGCGTGCATCTCGCGCGCTTCGCTTATTCAGCCGCAAGTCCCGGCTAGTCCGGCTTGTCGGCTTGCAAGATTGTTGTCGTAAAACCAGCCGAAAATGCTAACTTTTTAATTGCACGCGGTGTGCATGTAGAATTTCCGCGCACGCGGTGCCGATATCTTCTTTCTCGTTCCGCGTTCCATCCTCGGAACGTTCCGCTCTCTCTCGCGAATATATATTTCGCAAATTCGCACAGCTTCTTTTTTTCTATCATCCGACTCTACTTTTTTCTCTCTCTTGTCATCCAGAAGAACGAGTCAGTGAAAACTCCGCTAGCAGATGTTTTCTCGAAAAGAGAGGGAGGCTCGCGCGATGATTCGGGGAAAAAAACGTGGCAACGGGGGGGAAGACGCGCGTCAGGAGGGACGAGGGAGAGAGAGAGAGAGAGACGTTCTCTTTCTCTCCCTCTCGGCAACGCTGCTGCTCTCCGCGCACGTAACGTACAAAATGGCCGCCGTTTCGAGAACGTTCAGAGGGGCCAGTGTGTAGCGCTCGCGCCACGTGGATCAGTCGTGCGACCGGGCCGGAAATTATTACCTGATTGAGGCTTTTTGAGCTGAGTTCTGTTAGATCGCTGCTTGGTTATTTGGGATTTTTTTTGTGATTTGTGGAGAGTGAGAGGAGTAAGTTGACGGGGAAATTTGGAGTTGAATGTTGAGAGACATGTGGCTTGGGGACCGGTTTGAATTTGGCGCTTGTTTAAATAAAATTAAGAATTAAATTATGGAAATGTGGAATGGCTGGCGTGCCGGTTGAATGAGGTTGCCGGGAGTCCGCTGCGTTGATAGTTTTAAGTTTTCTGATTTTATAAAGACAGAATAATTAATTGCAATTTTCATTTTTCAGATTTGACCAGACCGAAACACACAGGTATTCACCATGGGTAAGGAAAAGGTTCATATCAACATCGTCGTCATCGGACACGTAGATTCCGGAAAGTCGACCACCACTGGTCACTTGATCTACAAATGCGGTGGTATCGACAAGCGTACCATCGAGAAGTTCGAGAAGGAAGCCCAGGAGGTAATTAATCTTTCCCTTATTTTGCTCCTTTTTTTTTCTATGATGAAGTAAAATTGGATATTTAACAATGTACCAATTTACTTCAACATTAATCTACTTAATTCAATGATGATAAACTGGAACAATCATTCGCGGTTTCCACCGGAGGACTCTGTCCGTTGATGGCTTGATGCGTCTGAACCTAAAAATTAAAAAACAGAATATTCTCAAATTTTAAGACTAAATTACTAATCACTTTATCTTTATCTTTTACAGATGGGTAAGGGTTCCTTCAAGTATGCCTGGGTACTCGACAAACTGAAGGCCGAGCGTGAGCGTGGTATCACCATCGATATCGCCCTCTGGAAGTTCGAGACCTCCAAGTACTACGTCACCATCATCGACGCCCCCGGACACAGAGATTTCATCAAGAACATGATCACTGGTACGTCGCAGGCCGATTGCGCTGTGCTGATCGTCGCCGCTGGTACTGGTGAATTCGAGGCCGGTATCTCGAAGAACGGACAGACCCGTGAGCACGCTCTGCTTGCCTTCACCCTTGGTGTCAAGCAGCTCATCGTTGGTGTCAACAAGATGGACTCGACTGAGCCCCCATACTCTGAGTCCCGTTTCGAGGAAATCAAGAAGGAAGTCTCCTCGTACATCAAGAAGATCGGTTACAATCCAGCAGCCGTTGCCTTCGTACCCATCTCTGGATGGCACGGAGACAACATGTTGGAGCCATCCACCAAAATGCCCTGGTTCAAGGGATGGGCTGTTGAGCGCAAAGAAGGAAAAGCCGACGGCAAATGCCTCATCGAAGCTCTTGACGCCATCCTGCCACCCAGCAGACCCACCGACAAACCCCTCCGTCTTCCCCTTCAGGTAAATATTTTTCATATAAAATTAAAATATGTTTTTAAGTATATAAAACTACATTTAGTTCTTATTTTTAAAATACTTGTTTTTAAAACTTGTTTATCTTTTTAAAATGTATGAAATGTTTTAAATTTGAATGATGAGAACCCTTTTACTTCATTCGCGGTTTCCACCGGAGGATGTCAATCCATTGACGGCCGAAGGCGTCTGACTTAATTAAAATAAAACAAAAAATTATTGTTAATGTAAATGCAAAAAACTAAAGTTGCCATTTTCTTTATTTTACAGGACGTGTACAAGATTGGTGGTATTGGAACAGTACCCGTCGGTCGTGTCGAAACTGGTGTATTGAAACCCGGTATGGTCGTCACTTTCGCCCCAGTTGGACTCACCACTGAAGTTAAGTCCGTTGAAATGCACCACGAAGCTCTCACAGAGGCTGTTCCCGGAGACAACGTTGGTTTTAACGTTAAGAACGTCTCCGTCAAAGACTTGCGTCGTGGTTACGTAGCTGGAGACTCAAAGAGCAACCCACCACGAGGTGCTGCTGACTTCACTGCACAGGTGAGAAATTTTGCGATTTATTCTTTAATTTATTATACTCTATAGATATATAGCACAGTGATGATAATTTATTGGAATCATTCGCGGTTTCCACCGGAAGACTTTGTCTGCTGACGGTTTGATTCGTCTGAGTGCTAACATGCAATTTCAATTGATTTTTAATTAACTTTTTTTGATAAATAAAATTATTCAATTTATTATTCAAGTGAAATAATTAAGGAAATTAAGAAAAGAATAAGAATTACATGTTAACTTTCTTTTAATATTTTATTATTAGTACAATAAATTAATATAAAAATGAATGCAAATCAATAATTTTTATAATACTTGCAAAAACAAATAACGCTTAAAAATTGTAAACTTTAACGGTTATAAAAATATGTAAAAAATAAAGAACAATAAACTAAAAATATTTTAATCTGCTTAACAGGTCATCGTGCTCAACCACCCTGGTCAAATCAGCAACGGCTACACGCCTGTGCTCGATTGCCACACTGCTCACATTGCCTGCAAATTCGCCGAGATCAAAGAAAAGTGCGACCGTCGTACCGGTAAGACCACTGAGGAGAACCCCAAGGCCATCAAATCCGGTGACGCCGCTATTGTCAACCTGATCCCGAGCAAACCCATGTGCGTTGAGGCCTTCCAGGAGTTCCCACCCCTGGGACGTTTCGCCGTACGTGACATGCGTCAAACTGTCGCCGTCGGTGTCATCAAGGCCGTCAACTTCAAGGATGTCTCTGGCAAGGTCACCAAGGCCGCCGAGAAGGCCCAGAAAAAGAAGTAGTCTTAGTTTCCGCGCAATCGAGCAGCCGCCGGGCGACGCCGGCCAACCAACAACCAAGCCGCCGCTGTACCGGGGGAGCAACGGCAGCCCAGTGCCAGCACTGCTCCCGGCCTCGGCCCCACCGCTACGCCGCGCTGCCTTCATTTCTTCTTCCTCCGCGACCACGCGAGGCTGTCGCGCCGCGCCTCTGCACAGCTCCTGTGCCGATGACCGGCTCGTCCGGCTCAGGCCGAGACGGCTTCGGCGCCACTTCTTCCATCGCAAGGAGTTCCGCAGGAAAGGAGGCTCGCCCGCCTCGCGTGCCAATTCGTTGGACGGACAGATTTCTGGGGGTGGGAGCGACGAGAGGAGGGCCGGACGCATGGGAGGTTATACGTGCTGTCAACTGCGCGCCGCCGCCAATGCTATATATATAATTTGTGTACACCTGTTTCACAAAAAAATAAAACAACAAAAAGTACGGAAGAAGGCATCAGACAACAACAACAACAACAAGACAACAACATCATAATTTAGCTCAGCTTAATTATATTTTCTAATTATACGAAAATAATAAATCCTATTATCTGCGATACTCGAGAAACATCTTATTTTTTTTATAATTGTTGTTATTTTTTACATTGAAACGTCGTCGCCGTCATTTATCACACAAACTATATAATTATTATATATATGTCAATTTAGCGCCTGACGCTTTAATATATTTTTTTGATCTTCCGTCGTTTCAAATTTTCCAACTTGTTCTCTAGCTGATTGTATACTGAATAAGAAGTAATTTTTATAAATGTTAATTTTTAATGACGACTAATCCTTGAATAATAAAAAAAAAATTGAAAAAAAAACAAAAAAAGTAAACCAAATATGCGCCGGTATATCGGAAACTCACCAACTTTTTTAATTGTTGTTTACTTTCCTGGATGATTCTGACTACGGAGAGAGTATGACTGCTAAATAAAAAAAATTTTAAATTCAATTTTTCTACAATGAATGCTTCAATGGCTATCTTTATCTTTTATATCTTCCAACTCTGAAGTCTGATAATCAAGGAAAAGCCGATGTTTCTTAATCGCATGCATGCACAATTTTTAACAAATCGAAATACGATTTGATTACTATATAACTATAATTTTGGTTTGTGACAGTTCTCTGTACATACATATAATTAATGGTCATAACGATTGAGCGCGAAATAAAGAAGCTGTGGAAACAATAGTAGTTTTTTTTTATTGATTTCATCTCATTCCAGTCACGTAGTTTCCTTTTTTAGCTAGAAAAAACTGGACAATTTTATAAAAAAAAATTTTATTCACATTTTTGCGCTATATATTTGTTTTTAAAATATAATTATTAAAAGTAGATTAGAGTTTTGATATTAAAACTTGCTTCTCATTTCGAACCAAATTATGCGTATATAATAAAACAAGCTATTTTTTAAAAATTTCATTTAGTAATTAGTACTACTTAGCACTTAGCAGATGGTTTTTAAAATAAATTTGAACTTGGCGATCGCAGCGCCTTGCAATCAGCTGTTCTTTCGGTGCACGCATAAACGTCGTAATGTCGTTCTTAGCGGGAACAGTTTCGGTTTTATCAAAAATTGTTTCTGCAGGTCCGGTTTTGGCAGAATATGCAGTAAGTCAATTAAATTTTTATCTAAAATATGATGAGTGAATAAAATGTTTGAATAAGTGACTTATTTTAGTGCATTATATTAAAAGATATTTATGTAGGTTAGGTTTTTTATTATTGAACACATTAAATCTTTCAAACTGAAATTTTTAAATGATTTAAAACAGCTCATTAATTGTAAATATCAATAATCATTAAATTAAAATAAAAATAGAAATGTTATCGAATTAGCAGAAAAAAATTTCATATCAATAATAATTTAAGGTTAATTTGTGTCTACTTTATCATAAAATTTTTTTAATTTTGCTGTTTATCGTTATTGATGCTTTATATTTTTAATTTTTAAGTTACAACAAACTAGAAGTAAATGGACAAGTGCCAAAAATGTCCGTGACATGAAAAGAAGAGCACTTGCAAAACAATATGCTCCAGATCGATTACGACTCCTAGGGCTTAAAAGAAACAAAATTCTTCCCGTAGAAATTAAGGTAAGTCTAATAAAGAATCTATATAATTCTAGTGTTGTTAAGTTTATATAAGATACAATATATTATTGCTGTAATGTAATAACGATTGTACATGTTTTTTAACAGGATCTTGCTAGTAAAGCTTTTGATGATATCCCTCGTCAGTCTGCTCTTCGACAATTAACACCTCGCTGCGTTGTAACTGCAAGAGGTTTTGGCACAGTTTATAGGTGGAGAATATCTAGATTTATATTCCGGCATTTAGTTGATTATAACAAAATGGCTGGTGTCCAAAGAGCAATCTGGTAGTTTACATTATCTTGAAAATGTTATTTTCTATGTTTTAGTGATAAAAGGTAATTTAAAAAATATATTGTATCAGTAAAATGAATAAATCCTTTACTCAATTCTACAAGCATGTCTAAGTACTAAACATCCTGTAATAATTTGAGGTGTAAAATAAGAAACGTTGTGTTATATTAATCAATACTTCATATTAAATTTCTTGATAAAGTTTTCTCCAATATTTTAATCATATTCATTTATCTGGTAATAATTAAAAGAATTTTAAAATAAAAAAATGTTCAATGATTAAAGAAAGTTTTAATATAATGAAATTCATAATGAATAATTATAAATTTATTGTTTTAAAATTAAAGGACGCGGTAGCGCCCTGATTGGCAAGTTATATTATTTTTATATTCTTAGATACATATTTATTCACTAGTATGTAGGTCTATAACGAACAACTTCTGTACTTAAACTGCTCAATTGATGAGTTAAATGAACATACAAATTTTTACAGTATTTTTGCTTATTTTTTGTTGATTAAGTTAATAGAAATTATTTAACAAGCAATTGTAACTTACTTAAATTTAGATAATTTTGTTACCAATATTTTTTCGTAAATATTTTAGTTATAATTGAAACATAATACAAACAGAATTTATATGAATAAATTTAGTTTATAGTATGTTAACTATTTTGTTGTTTCATTTAAAATAAAAATTAAAGTAACGTAATTAAGTTTTCTAAAAATGGAAAATTAAATTGAATTTAATGGGTTCTTGTATTTTCTGTCTATAACAAGCAGAATTTAAAAAAATTATTGTAGAAATTTAAGAAAGCACATATCAAAACTTCGACAAACAATTTTTCAGTATAGAAATATTGTGAATGTAAAATATGCAACCTGTGACGAAATCAACCATATACATTTTTCAATAACTAAAAAAATTGTTAACCAATTTTCATTAAACGTTGATAAAATTTAAATAAACATAACATTAAGGAGTTTACAATTAAGTAGTTATATTTAAATTTCGCTACAATTTCAAATGAAATAAAAATTCTAGAATTTACAATACCTTCAAAAATACACAGCCCTATAACCATACTGTCACATAAAAGAAATTGTCAAATTAAACGTCCATCCGCTCTTGACCGAATAGTTCGTCCTTAATTGACTTTTAAAAACTGTCCGCACGGGGAATAACAGTTACATGCAACGGCACGCAACACGCAAATAGGTGCAGTCCTCGTACACGCGATTTACTTTACATATTTTATGAGTGTAAACGATGAGACAGTCCAAGGGTCGTTTGTTTACCGCGGCTCGTTCGAAATTCTCCATTCCCTGGAGGGGATAGATCTGGCGAAAAACCCTTGAGCGCACGGTTTCGTCCAAAGGATGATTGTTGGGATGATATTTTGAAGGTTTGAACGAAGAAAAATCTTTGCAACATAAATTTGTTTGGAATCAATTTTAAAGCGATAATATTAAAATAATTGTTAATTGTATTAGTATTAGGTTTTTAAAATGCTTTTATGAATTGCATTTTTTTAATGTCTAATACAACTATTACAATCTATTAAGAAAATTTATTTCCATTGTTGATCCCACTTTTTATTCCATTTAAATTAAGGTAAACCATTTTTTCTTGGAAATGTTTTACCCACTATCATCTTTTAAAATTTACATAAGGCATAGTTTAGTTAGTAGAGAAAACGGCATGTACAAAATAAAAAGAAAACTTATTTCCAACTAGGCATTAGATTCACTAAGGTAACAGATTCACTAGTAAGTGGGAAACGTCTCAGATTTTATTTCCTTGTTACATATAGTACTATTATTGTTTAAATAATACAATTGTAAATATAGTAGTTTAGAAAAACAAAAAATTTAATCGCTTCTGACTGGACCCTGCCAGTGTTTTAAGGTTTAGGGTAAAAGTTGAAAAAAATTTTTCTGCTGTAAAAAAGAAAAAAATTGATGCTTAGATTGATTAAACTCTAATGGTACGAAACTTTTTAAAAACTGTTTAATGTCTTTTTAAACGTTATTATAACATTTTTTAAAATTTCCATAATATTAGGAAAATGAGAATTATGTTTAGTATATGATGAATCCTATAAGGAAAGTATAACAAATGAACCATGAAGTTAATACTTTGTATGCCGCAATGAGGTATGTACATCAAAATGTACTAAAAAGTAAATACTTTATTTGCTATCCTGAATGCGAATGTAGTTATTCAAGATAGATGTTGTTAAATAAACACCGAAAAATCTTATATTAATTACACTTATCTAAAAAAAATTTTTTGTACATTTCTTTGACCAATTAGTTTAAATAATTGTAGTCTTTTATATTTATTATTAAAGATTAAGAAAATCAACAATAGCCAAAAAGAGTGGCCAACGATACCCAATCAATACTTTATGGAAAAATTCCGTATACAAGCTAATTTGCCATATTACGTCGATATTTTATAGGCTTTAACATGAATCACTGCTTTCAGAACTTCGATAATCTAGGATCGATTATTTACAGCCCACATTCCATTAACTTTTCACTCAATAGATGTATGCTCGATATGAAGTCCGTGTGTCCGTGATTTTTTTGTCTTGTGATTATATATCTTCCGATTCGTATTCATTAGTAAAAAATGTTTTTTTTGTTCATTGTTATTTTTAATTGATTCTTGTTGCTGACCACCAAAAGTTGTCGAGATGGTGACCCCGTTGATTTCGTCGCTATAAACGGTTCTCGCCCAGGAAACTTTAAAATTTCCTGGGCTCATAATAAACCTCACCAAAATGAAGTACGGAAAGTTTCTCTCGAGGTTCGCTTAGCTAACTGATCAGAGACCAGAGAGCAAAAAAGCGAGCTTTGTTAGCAAAAAAGGTGAGAATGTTATTTGTCATAATGAACACGCTGGCTCGGATATTTGCTTAATTAATTTCGAGACCCGCGATTAGCGGCCTTTCTTCAATAATAAAGTCATAGTCATATTGCGAAGAAAGCGGCGATTCACTTTCGTTTGGTTTTATTGTGTTTAAATTATCCTATATTTTAATTATTGTATACGCAGTCTATTTTATGTCATAATTATAATTATATTTTTTTTTAATTTTCAATTTATTTCAATTTGAGTTTGATTTGTTCTTTAATTAAGTATATACGAAATTATAAAACTCAGTATCGAAATACTTTCTTTATCCCTCAGTTACCTACAGCCACCTCAGTTCTACAGGGTAAGAGAGGAGCAAAAGTACAGATATTAAATATTTTGACTTTTAAATAGGTGTTGTTAAAATTCATTTTTTTTTCACTTTTTTATATTACAAAATTTGCAAATAATGTGCAAGACAATAATTATTCAAAAGCATACAGAAAATAAGTCAAATAGAGAAAATTTTAATATCTTATGAGTTGAAAATAAAGCAAAAATTTTAATGTAATTACAATTTTAAAAGTAAATTGTATAATATACCCTCGTTTATATTTAGTAAGTTTTAAAGTATTGCTTATATTATGTGAAATTTGTTATAAGAATCTCGAAAAAAATGACGGAAAAAATCTAATTTTCTTAAATCTAGACTGTTTTCAATTACAATCTTTACAAATTTAATATAAATCTTTAAAAAGTACTGCATAGAATTAAAACTTTTTTGAATTTGTCAATTTCAAATTCATCAATTATTTTGTTCGAATGAAAGTGTAAAAAACCATATGGTTTTTAAATTTCGAAAGCAAAATTCAACTTTTTAAACTATGAGACTAAAAAATGAAGTTATTATGCATATTTAACGAACAAAAATATAGAAATTAATTAAAAAGTTTATTATTCTAAAATTCCTTTTTTATATAACATTTTCTCGCCTTTATTCCTTGCATAATTACATTTTTTTCAATTATTTATTTCTACGTTAGTATAGGACTAATGAAAAAGAAAAAATAAATAAATACAATAAAAGTAACATTGTACGAATTTTTACAGCTTCTATAAATAGTGAAAAAGAAGCAATTAAGCTGTAAGAATGTAAGAAGTTCTACCA
>JAPYZB010003621.1:0-11936 GCA_030522745.1 Eupelmus kiefferi | reverse complement strand
GGGAGAAGTTGTTTGTAAATGAATATGTATTTGTTTAAAGAGCTCTACTTCTACCTGTACATACAAACCTATTGTTCTTTTTTCTGTCAACACAGCTAGTAACTTTCGCATTGGGAATTTGACGCCTTCTATCAGCTGAATTTGGTACTATATACCTACCTACAGTAAAGATGGAAACCATCACCATGGTAAGTTTCCGGAACAGTAAAGTTGTCCTATATATCGCTGCTGAGTGCTGAGTGCTGACTGCATCACGCGTGTATTGAAACTCTAACCTTACAAAAAGTCAGTGGTTCCAGTCGTGTTTGTTTGACGCTTATTTGTGGGAAGGACGTCGGCATATGCTACTGCCTTATAATGGTCTTGCTAGAGAATGACACGGTAATTTTTTTAGAAAAATATTCTTTTGTTTAGAGTTTACGGTTTTTACGTTAATAAATTTTTCTTTAGTTTTTAGTGGAGCTTAACAAATTCTTTGAAAAATCTCGGTCGGCCGGCTCCGTGTCTCTCACGATAAAGAGATGTAAGTATTAAAATCTCTAAATAAATTAAAAGAGTATTATTTCATCAAAACAATGGGACTTAATTTAAATGAATGATTGTTATAGTTAATGGGCATAATAAACCCCAACCAAGGGAAGGTAACCCATCTCTTCCACCACCGACAGAATATCTTTGTTTAGTAAGGGCAACGTTTAAGTCGAAGAAACTGTCTACTGTGGTAAGTAATGATCCAATTTTAATATCTTGAAACAAAATATTAAACTAAGTAGAATATTTGAACCAAAAAAATGTTAAGCAATAGCTTTTTCATTAATAATTTTTTAATCTGATCTATATGTAGATTTATAATTTTATTTTATTAATTAAAGTATTAAATATAGTATATAGTATTAACAAATAAAAATTAAAAATAAGTTAGAGCACTTTTATCAATATATATTGTACAATTTTTAAATCACTTTTTAAAATTTTCTATTTAATAGCCATACAATTACATTTGTAGTTTTTTTAATTAAAATAACTAGTTACATGTCTTGATTTCAGATCCATTCTAAGGATGTAAATAAATTTCAGCAGGCATATTGGAATCTGCTAAAAACAAATTTAAACGGACTTAAAAAATTAAAGAAAGTTAAGTCTGCAAAACCTAAAGCACAGTGATGATTTATGCTATATTTTCTTATTTTTAATATAAGTTAATATTATGTTACAAAATGTTAGTTTTTTATATTTCAAATTATCTGATTACCATGGATAATTTCAACTGCATAGGATATTTTACTTTTTTTTGAAAGTGTAATTTTTTTAAGAATATCATAAAAAGTTAATTTAGTTGCCAATTTATGTTTATTATACAAATTTATCATTTACAACTATTATTTATCTTTTATTAAATTCCATATAACCAAAAAATGGGCAAATTTCTGTCCAAGGATAATCCATGTTATTTGGTGTTACCAAACATTGATTGGCACAATTTAAAAGAACTTCACCCTATTGAATTATAAAAATCATTGAATAATCTAAACAATTGAGAAAAATGTTTATATATCAATAAAGTTTTATATACCTTAAAACAGTATTCACAAGTAAATAAGCATTCGTCTACTTTATCCATAGGTCTTGCATTGCTCCAATCAAGCACAAACATCAAAGTAATAAAAATTATTTGAAATTCTAAAGAAAGTTAAAAAATATTAGTTAAAATATAAATACATTAAAAGAAGTTTTAAAGATAATGAATAAATCACACAAAATAATTTTTTAATCTTACAGATTCAGTTTTATTTAGCTTCTATTCCATAAACTCGATCACTTACACATAAACTTTGAGAGGACTTTACCTTAGTTACTTGATATTTATATACCAACCTGAATCCAAAATAAATCTTAATGAAAGTTAATATCAGCTGTTGAGAAGCGTATAAACACAGCTGATAAAGTCTTTATTAAAGCTTGTGGGTTTATTGATTTTTCAGTATATTCAATGAAAATTAATAACTTCAAAGTCAAGCACTTTAATATTTTAGGTACTTTATCTTGCAATATTTATGATAAAGCTGATTACAGATAAGTTGTACATAGAACTAATTTCCACAAGAAAATATTTTAAAGAGAAAACTAGGCTTCATTTTCAGTAATACATAAATTAAAAAATCAAAATTTTTAAAACATGTTTTTATATTATTTTTTTAACGTTTTTAATTTTTAAGTGTCAGTATAAATTAAATTATTTGTTGCAAGATTTTATATTTTTTTTCTACATTTATTAATTTTAAGTTTAAAATATATTATTTGAACAACTGTTAATAATTTAATAAATAATATATTTAATAAAAATTATATACTTTCCATTATTCTATTTAAAAATAATCAATATAGTTTAAATAAATAGTTTCAATACAGATAACTATTTACAATTTAAAAAATAAATTAATTTAAAATATTATTTTATTCTATATTTAATTTTCGTTGATAATAAATAACTAGTTAATGAAACACATCTAAATTTCTAATAAAATATTAAATAAAAAATGAATCAAGGAATCGAAAAATATTTTTCGGTATTGTAGTACCTATAGTTTATGACATTTTCGTCGATAATTCATCAATTGATGTATTTTAGGATAAAAATAGAAGTCTCATTTTATATGCGGTAAGTAAGTAAATTACTTAGTCATGAAAGTATTGTATGTTGTCCTACATAACCTACAAACGACTATAAATATAATAGTACAGTAGTTCCTACACATTATAGGTGTATGTATGTACATACACTTATAAGTATACTAGAAATTCGATTTTTATATTTATAAATAAAACAAGTACTCAGTTAACTAAAAGACTTTAACAAGACCATGTCTACTGACATGAGAAAAGTACTTTTATGTACTGGAGTGTCTAGTGAAACAGATAATAATGAAAATCAGTACAAAAAATATTTATCAAATTCCAATTTTGAATGTGAAATTTTACATGTGTTACATTTTGAATTTATTAATTTAGATGAATTACGAAATCATTTACTTAACTCGGAATCTTATAGTGGTAAAAATTTATGTTTTAATAACATATTCCAAGTTTTTGTTAAATTTTTATTATTTCATAAAATATAATAATTTTGTTTTTAAGGATTAATATTAACAAGTCCAAGAGCAGCTGCAGCAATAGCTATGACAAAAATACAGAATCCATTTTCAATGGAACCTTGGTTAGAACAACCAACATTTTGTGTAGGACAAGCTACAGAATTTGTTGCAAAAGAACAAGTTGGTTTGGTGAATATTTTAGGCACTGAAACTGGAAATGCAAAGAATCTTGCTAATTTTATTATTAAGACTGTAAATGATAAATGTAAAAAACCGTTATTACTACCATGTAGTGATATTGCTAGAGATACAATATTACAAATGTTATCTGCAGAAGGAATTGATGTTACAAAAATTGTAGTTTACAAGACACAAGCTCATGAACATTTAGAAGAGGCACTAAATGAAGCTCTAGGAAATTCACCAGATATATTAGTTTTTTTTAGCCCATCAATTGTAAATAATATGATAACAGCATTGGGTAGTGAAACAAGTATTTTTGAAAAATTCAAAATTGTTGCTATTGGTCCTGTAACGGAGGAAGCTTTATTGAATGCTGGCATTAAAGTTCATGGAGTAGCAGAAAAACCAGAACCACAAGCCTTAATTGAAATTATTCAGAAAGTTATTTGAAAACAAAGTGTTATTTACATATTTTTAACATGTTAAAAATATCAGACATTTTTATATTATATTGTTTAATTTATTAATGTAAATACTGTATACATATTTTGGTTTTTTATTAAAATTCTTGAATTTTAAAATTCAAATCAACATTGTAAATATTTTTTATCGATATTATATAGTTTATAAAAAATTATACATGTTAGACACATACATTTGTTTTATAAATCATTCTATATCGTAAATATTTGAAGCATTTTGATTATAAAAAATATTTTTAATATCTAAACTAAATCACACAGTTATAAAGTAAACGCATTATTACAAACACTAAAACAATTTTTTTACAATTTGTTTGTTAAATTGAGCGAATAAATGAATAAATGAATTTTTACAAATAATCTCAAAAGTTTGAAAATTGAGAATCTTTTCATGCTTTTACGTATAAGATGTAATTGACTTATTAAACATTTTAATCAGTACCTGTTGTGATTCACAACATTACCAATTAAGCACAAATCTGCACCAACAATTGTGGATGTATTAGCATAATAAGGCTGAGAATTATTTCCAGTATTATTGTACTTCATTTGTACAGCAGTCTCATAATCTGGTGCTGGTCTGTAAGAAGGTAATAAGGCACGTAAATTATTTATATCTGTTGTAGAAACAGATACTACAGGACATGGTGAATTTGAGAGATCATTGCAACTCGTCCAGCGAGTGTAATCTTCCGTTCCATTAGTATCCAAATTAACAGACGGAGTTTGCTCACTTGAGTCATTGGTTTCATTATCCTAATAAAAATTTATTATTTTTTAAAAATCATTGCTATTATTACCATTTTTAAATTAAGATATTTTTTATTTATTAAATAAATTTTAGATTAATATGTTAAATGAAATTTTTGTAATAAATAAGAAGTTTGTAAGAAAATTTCATCTAAAATAAACAGTTTACTTACAAAATAACCATTTGTCAGTCGTTCTGGAGGTTGTTTTTGTTGATGCTGCATGTAAAATGTATGTTGTGCTATGCACAATCTCCACATATACTTTGCACTGCGGGATTCTCGAAAAGTAAATTGTTTTGCATATTCTACTTCAGTTTGACATTCTATTCTGAATGTCTTTTTATGATTGATGACATTGCTTATATCTTTCCATCTGTTTGAAATAAATTTTAATAAATTAACATACTTTTTAACTATTTCTTCATTTCATTAACTAAATATATATTAATTTCACTGATAATTTACCTATAAAAATGAGTTGCCTGTGTGCTTGGATAACAGACCATAATACCATTAATAGAAATGCCAAGGACAACTTCATTATTACTTTCATCCTAGAAACAAATTTTAATAATATAAACATAATGAGTAAGGCATATATAAATCAAAAATAGTCTTGCTTACTTTGGCAGAAAAAGTTTCATGCCCATATCCTTCTAACTGCATAACCATTGTTATGTAGTATTCTTCTGCAGCTGGTTGCTGTACACCAGCAATCATCTTATACTGACAAAGAGCACTATTTAATAGTACTTCTTGTCCACCTGGTTCAGCCTCAATAACTGACTAAAATGTAAAGTGTACAAATTCTTCAATTAGTCTTAGTTTCAAAACGAATATGTTTATAAATAAATCTTTGATTATAATTTTTTTACTTTTGGGAAAAAAGTATATTCTTGAAGAAACTCAGGACGGTGTCTTTCTGCATCATAATCACTGAATTCTGCTTGCATAGAATAACTTGCCAATAAAGTTGCTTGTCGAGGATGGCAATGTATTCTATCTTCTAAAATATCACTTTTTAATTGTAGATAATAATGATACCTAAAAAGATAATAAAATAATATCAATTATATGATCTTTTATTATTTTTATCAAAACTATAATTAAAATTTGATTATTACCTTGTCATCTCATCTTGAATAAACTGAGCATCTGTGATATAAAACATCACTCGTAAATATAATGTGAAGCCCTTTGCATCTTTTTCCAGTTGCCTTTTCAAAGGTTTATCCATATCCACCCATCGTGGTGCTGGTGTGCCGTGGCGACAAACATAACAAAGGCCAAAAAATTCTGGTTGACCCAGACCAAGCCTCTGTGTTACATTGGTCAGACATTCTTGACCAAGACTGTCGATGCTCAAAGTGCACTCTATAGATGTTGAGTCCAAAAGTTCAACACATATTACATATTGATTCTTGGAAACTACGTTGTACTGACGGCTTTTCTTCAGATGAAATTTAAAAGGCATTCTATAAAAAGAAAGCTATCTTGAAATACACTTTACTAAGATTTCATGCTCAATTTAGAAAAAAAAAACGAAATATTTGGACTTACCTTTGAAAGTAGTACAAATTTTCTTGAATATAAAACGACTCTCTCTCGTCATTATACTAATAACAATAACATGATTATTTTTTGTTCTAATTTAGGAACAGTTTGGAATATTGCTTTGAAAACTCTCAATCCATTGACAAGACAAATATAACCTTCTAAATTCCATAAACACGAATCACAACAGTGTTGCCAGTTCGATTACGTGGAACATTTCTATCAGCTGATTATAAGAGGAACTCATGAATTGCGCAATTTTAATACAAGTTTATCAATTACCTATACCGTACTTTACTTACATTAGATTTAGAATTTTTAAAATATTAAATTCTGAATAATAGTTCTATGAAAAAACCTCATTCCTATTAAATTTCAAATAAATTTTAAAGAAACTTGGCAACATTGTTTTTGTAGTGTGGTGGCGTTACGATCGGAAAATTTTTGGTAAGTCGAT
The DNA here is from genome assembly GCA_030522745.1 of Eupelmus kiefferi. NCBI lineage: Eukaryota > Metazoa > Arthropoda > Insecta > Hymenoptera > Eupelmidae > Eupelmus > Eupelmus kiefferi. The sequence continues at coordinate 5,416 of JAPYZB010003621.1, read as the reverse complement.
TCTGTTTTATTGCAGATTTTTTCCCCGGCACTGAAAACGTAAATAAATAGTTAATTATATTATAAAAATTTTGTGATTGTAAGTGTAAGTTTTAATTATATTTAAGGTTCCCGAAAAGATGCTGGAAAAAATCGCTAGCCTTACGACTTTGCGTAACTTAACAGGACTGTCAAGTAAGTATAATAATTTTTAAGGTTGTTTTGTCTTGGTTATATAATATTTTAATTATTTGACATTTCAATAAATTTGTGACTTACAATTATTAAATACATATGTTTGGCATTTGTCTAGGGTCATTGTTACAGCAAGGTAATATTTGTACTTTGAGATGCTATTCAACTCGACTTGTACAACCTACCTCCAAATTTAATTGTTTACCTAAACCTATTACTTTCAAAAATGTTATTCAACCAGCTCCATCACAGGTTTGATTACTGTTCCATTCATTAATCTTTTTATATTAATATTTGAAATAAATCTATTTATTAATACTTAGCTGTCAAAAATTGTTGGTAAGAATTTGGTTCAAACAAGATCAATGTCATCTACACATGGAGATCATGTAACTCTGTGGAAACTTGAAAGGATAGTAGCAGCTGCTTTTGTTCCCCTTATTCCCCTTTGCTTTTCGTTGGAAAATTCTGTCCTTGATGCCCTATTAGCTTTTCTTGCTGTGATACATGTTCACTGGTAATTATAAATACTTATTTCACCTTGTAAGAAAATAAAACAAAATCCTATATTTAAAACAATTAAAAATCTAACTGATAAGATAATGAGCTCATGATATTTATTACATTAATTTGACATTATTATTAATAATACTGAATGTTTCTTTTCTAAATTAAATAATTTTAAAGTAGAACTAATTACAAATCTTTGTTTTTCAGGGGTTTGGAAGCAATTATTGTGGATTATGCTAGACCAATAGTAGTTGGACCTGTTATCCCTAAAATTTGTTTTGTTTCATTATATCTTGTCTCTGCACTTACTCTCGCTGGACTTTTGGTACTTATTTACAATGGACCTGGTATTGCAAAGGTTATCAAACAAGGTTGGGCTATTGGAAAAGACAAAAAGAAATAATTTGTAAAATAAAGGTACGAGTGATGAAACTGTTTAAAATTTTTAATATAATAAGATCGCTGTAACTTAGAAAATAAATTATTCTTATCAACAATTATCATCTTTGTTCAAAGGATATTTAAATAATTTAACAGTGATTAAAACTTTAAACTTGTATTTATTATAACAGTAAAATACATTATATATAACCTGTATATCATTTGTACAATTCTTAGTTTACTGCAAGTAATTCTTGTGAAGTAAAATCATTATCATTAAAATATATACAACAATTCAGTTGTAATAAAATTGATTTTTTTTTAATAGCAAAACAAAATAAAAGATAGAAATTGAATAAAAATAATCTTATCAATTACAAGGCACTATTTTTTCTATAAAATGCATCATATTTTCCTTAACAATCCATTGATTCATTTAAAAATTTTGTTTAAAAACATACAAATATTGAAAAACACTGTAACACTGAGTAAAAATATGAAAGAAATAAAAAGTAAATAATTATAATTTCTAGCCTCTAAATTTCATGAAACTTTACTAAACCACTGTGGTTTAGAAACTGTATTCTTTTTTGAGTTACTCTTTCTCTTCTTTGTTAGCTTTTGATAATTTAAGAACATGCAAAATTACTTCATCAACAGTTTGTGTTGTCAATAAAGATTTGACATTTTCATCTTCAATAACAGCGTTAAATAGAAGTTTAACATTTCCTCTCAACCTCTCTGGTAGTGGCAAATCACTATCTGCTGTAAGGGGTTCATGCCCACATCTTCGAATAACAGCTTCAAGAACATCTTGCAAAGGTGATTGCAACCAACCAAAAAGCTAAAACGTACAAATTAAAAAATTAAATATTTACATTAAATAAATAAATGTGAATTCTTCAAGTATTATTTTACGTACTTCTAACGTTTCTTTTTCTATAAGAACTTCTAGAAGATCTGTAATAACTTTCATCAAATCACTTGTTGAAAGAATATTTGTTTCGCCCGTTTTCATTTTTTCGGCAGCAATGTAAGCAATATTGAACATTTGTAATTGTAAATGTTTTTTCTCTGCTTCACCAAGTACATCTTCTAATAGGTCCCTATGCTTCGCGCGAATATGTCGCATAAGGCAATCTTGACGAATGAATGCTCTTCCACATTCGGCACAAGATTGTGGTGGTTCTCTTCTGTGAGTATTCATGTGTGCTTGTAATGATGACTTTGCAGCAAAACATTTCCCGCATGTATCGCATTTATGAGCTAAAAAATCAATTTGGAAAGTTAAAAAAATTGATTAATTTAACGATTTTTCAACAAATTATTAAAAATAATATACGTTTAATTCCAGCATGTAAATTTATATGTTTGGATAAATCTTCTTTTCTTGTAAAAGGCTTATCACAAGTTTCACACTTAAATGGTGTAGCACCTTCATGAACAAACTTTTTGTGATTAGTAAGGCGCGCTTTTCGGTTAAAAGCTTTTCCACACACATCGCAATAAAAACCATTTTCTCCTGTATGGTGAAATATGTGTGCTCTTAACTGAGCTGCTTGAATAAAGGATTTATTACAATACTGACAAATATGAGGTTTTTCTCCAGTATGAGTTCTTTGATGTCGATTTAATGTTTCTCTGGCAGCAAATTTTTTTTGACACTAAAAACGAAAAAAATTATGTTTTCTTTTTCTTAAATAAAATATTTTAGTAAAATTAAATATATATTAAATTAAAGAGCATACAGTGAGAAATAATAGTAACTAAAAGTTTAAATATATTTAAGCAATAGATACATTTAGTTATTAGAATCGAAAAAAATCATATTTTAACTATATAAATACAGAAACAACATCTATATCCTCAATTTTCATAACTTACAAATATTCACGTGTTCAAATCCTTATTGACTGCTTGGAACCAAATTATTTAATACTTTTATATTCACGTGTTAGTAATTTTAAGTTAATTAAGTTATAAATAAATCAACTTACATATTTACATTCAAAAGGCTTTTCTCCAGTGTGTACTCTACGATGTTTTTTCATTGCCAAAGTAGATAAGAATGTTTTAGAACACAAATCACATTCTACAGGTCTTTCTCCAGTATGAACTCGCTGGTGAATTATTAATTGTTGATTTGTATAAAATTGTTTTGGACAAAGGTCGCAAGATTTCTTCTTTCTTTGAGGCATTCCTGCATGTGTTCTTAAATGTTCTCGTAAATTATCTTTACGAGTGAATACTTTGTTGCAAACCTGTAAGCCAATGATAAGAAGTTTTATAAGTAGGAAAATGATTGAATTTTTGTAATTTGTTTTTTACTCTACCTGACATGAGAAGCTATTGCCAGTATCTCCATGACAGCCTGACTGCTGTTTATGACGATTTAAATGATAACTTCTAGAAAAATAAGTATCACATTTATCGCATTTATAAACCCTCTTAGTTTTTACATGGGTTGTGTATTTATGTTTATCAAGAGCTTTTTTATCTCGAAATGTTGAGCCACATTCTTTGCATGTGCATGAATCTGATTCCCAATGAATCACAATTGTATGCCTTTCTAAAGAAGATGCCTTTCTAAATGACATATCACAGTTGGAACACTTAAAAGGACCACCAGAATGAGCTGTTTTTAAATCTTCAGCACAACAGTGACATTGATCTTCAGACACTGGTTTAATTGCTACTTTTTTATTATTATTTTGAGAATTTTGAGAATCTAAAAAATTTTCAAAATATATTAACTATATGACATTACATTATCAAAAAAGGATCAATAAATAAATCAAAATAATACCTGATGGATTTGAATCTGTGTTATAATCTGGATCATCCACAGATTCATCATTTTCTTCATCATCTGAATCTATATCATTCATTCCACCTAATTCTAAAATATCGACATCATCATCTTCTTCTCTACATACTTGTAAATGTTCTTTTAACATCTATTACAAAATAAAGTTTTATTAGTTAATTTATACATAAAAATAAAATGAAAATATTTTATTACTATAAATAGTTCAGTATTTCAACATAAAAAACTTTATTATTTATTTGCTATTAACTAATAATCAAAATTTTTTTTAAATAAAGATATATAATATAAGGAAGGTCTAGATCTGTCTACAAAATAACTAATATGACTAAAAGGAAAAGGTTTATACTTTTAGTTATACAAACCTCTTCACTTGGAAAGATGCGGTGACAAGTGACACACTCGTAATCACCAATGATTTGTATAATTTGGCCATTCTGTACAAGTACTATAAAATATAAAAATACAGTTAAAAACAATTTAACTTAACAAAGGTGCAATGATGCAAGGATTATTTACCTTCTTCTCCATCAATGATATCAGGTAATATAAGCCTATCCTCTTGATCTTTCACCAAGAGATCTGCTGTAAACGATATAAAAAATTTAGTTCCCAGGCCACAAAAAACAAAATAAAAAATGATAATTCGTAACATACCAACAACAACCTCGGTCATACCGTCCTCCTGCAGAAAGGTGTTTTCCACCTTCAGAATTTCTGTAAATAAAAAACAACCAGCGATTAAAGCAAAGACACTCTTGCGAGCGGACTACATACACACACACGAAAGCGCTAAGCGCAGCAGCAGTAGCAGTAGCGGAATTGACAAGCACGGAGCGGCGCAACAGGTAGGCAGCGAGCCGTTACGAAAGCGCAATAAAAAGAGAGAGAGAGCCATGTAGCTGACGTGCCTCCGCTATCGCCGCCGCGACAAGCCAACGCAATCGTCCTCACCTATAACTTCGCCCATGATGATGATATTCTCCGATGATCTCGCCACGACGAACGTCTCCTCCTCGGCGTCGGCGCTTCCTCGTAAAGCCAGCTGCTTTCACTCTCTCTCGCGCGCGGCGATATCCGCGCTCCGTGGAAAAGCGAGAAGCGCGGATACGTAGGCAAAGAGAGAGAGAAAGAGGGAGAGAACAGCTACGTCAACTGTGGCCGCTGTTGTGCTCCGAAACGTACCTCATGCTCTTTGGGTCGATCTAGCCCATAGGGTGCCGATGCTCCGAGCTCTGGAGGCTGTTGAGAGGCGAGTCGTTATCGGCCGTTATGCAGGGCGATAAGCTCCCTGCGCCTGTATTTCGTTATTCTCTGGCCTTTAATGCGCAGCCCCTGACGGCACGATCACCACACGAGCACGACGCGTTACAAAATGGCCTAAGTGAAGGGGCACGCCTTTCCCCACTCGGAATCCTTAGATACCCTACGGAAGCGCTTACCCGCCATCTGCAGGCGTTGTACGCGTATACGCCTTTTCAAGCTCGAAGCAAGGCGTACTGTACGCGTACGCCTTGAACATAGT
>JAPYZB010003619.1:0-10153 GCA_030522745.1 Eupelmus kiefferi | reverse complement strand
AAAAGAATTTTTTCCCATTATAATTTGAAAAGAATTTTTGTTGTTTGTAACTTTACAAATGTGCTCTTCTCTGACCCACAAAAATAAAGGTATAGTTTTAAATAGTTTTTTTAATAGTTTTTAGTGTTATAATTTTTGTATATATAATATGAAGCGACTTTATGTTTTTGCTATAGCAAAAAATGTTTATAATTTTTCTCGAAGATCTCGACGAATTTTGTTGAAATTTGTACAGATTTTTCGCCCTACTACAAGACGTATACAGTCTTAATTTCAGCTTTATTTGCATTTTTTAAGGGCATGTTACATTCGTTTGAATATTATTAAAAATCGATTTTTTAATAAAATTATGGAAAATATTTAGGTTTTAAAAAAATATCTTTTCTCTTCTATAGTTTATCAGAAATCATATCGTATAATAAACACTTTACCATATTTTGTGTAAGTATGTTTTGATTTGATTGTTGTCCAAGACAGGTAAGATATAATAAAATTAATTATACAGATAACAAATATTATTTTATTATATGAACATTCTAAATTATTCTAATATATGAATGGAAAAAATTTATAAAATAAATTTGTTTGTATTTACATTTTTCTATAAATACTTATATATACTTATAGATTCAAAATTAAACTTTCACGCGTCAAGCGTCACTCCCCTTAAGGTCATATTCTAAATTTTTTTAACATATAAATAGAAGATTTATAAAATAAATTAACTTATCTTTACCGTTTTGTATTAATATAGTCTTAGAACTCCACTCGCGTCAAGCGTCATTTTATACATCTATTGTCATATCACTTTCTTCAGGCTTACTAATTTCATCTCTCTCTATTGAGGTCTAAAAGATCATATAAATTAAATGGAGTTTCACAACCATCATGTTTAAATAAAAAAACTTTAATTACTTTAAAAAAATCCTTATTCCTGAGAAATTTATTCTGCGATTTCATGACAAGGTTCACTTATATCACAGTAATCGCTGCTGGCATTTATACTTTTATGGCCAACGATTTCGTTAAAAGTTATGTCTTTCCCTTTGAAAGATAGGGAAATGTCTAAAGGCTATAATTAAAAAAAATGCATATTAATAAAACGCACGTAAATAAATTATTCAACATTCAGAAATTAGATGAAATAAAATATTTTACTTTCACAGTATCTTCAATTCTTGAAATTTTATCGCAAGATTTGTCTGCATCAGTGTCAATAATTTTGGCATTTTCAGTTGCAGTATCAATAATTATATCAGAAGTTACACCACCATTATTGATAGATAAAGGAATATCTATGAACTGAAAATAAAAAAAAGCAAAATATAACCAACTATTTAAAATTTAGAAAAAAAATATAAAAATATATATTTACTAAAGCAACATCTTCAATTTTTAGTATTTCATGACAAGGCTCATATGTATCACAGTAATTGCTTTCAAGATTGTTACTGTCGTATTCAACAGGTTCATCAGAAGTTATATCTTCCCTTTTAATAGATGAAGAAATTTCTGACAGCTGCAGTTGGTTTAAAAAAAAAATAAAATGCATGTAAATAAATTATTCAAAATTCAGAAATAAATTTAAATAAGATAATTTACTGTTACAGTATCTTCAATTTTCGAAATTTTATCGCAAGTTCTGTCTGTGTCACTGTCCACAGTTTTGGTATTTACAGTTGCATTATCAATAATTATATCAGAAGTTACATCACTACTGTTAGTAGATAAAGGAATATCTATAAACTGAAAATAAGAAAAAACAAAACGTAAATAACTATTCGAAATTAAGAAAAAAAAAATATAAAAATATATATTTACTAAAGCAACATCTTCAATTTTCGGTATTTCAGGACGAGGTTCATCCATATCACAGTGCTTGTTTTCAAGATTGTTACTGTCATATTCAACAGATTCATCAGAAGTTATATCTTTCCTTCGGAAAGATGGAGAAATTTCTAAAGGCTAAAATTTAAAAAAATGCATATCAGTTATTCAAAATTCAAAAATAAGCTTAAATAAAGTAATTTACTTCAATAGTATCTTCGATTTTTAAGATTTTATGAGAAGGTTTATCATTATCTGTATCATTTCTGCAATCTCTTTTGATATTTTCACTTGCATGGTCAACAGTTTCATCAAATGATACACCACATTTGGTAGATGTAGAAATCTGTGAGAGGTAAAGATAATAATAAAAAAATTTATAAATAATTAAATTATTTAAAATCAAGAAATAAAGTAAAAACAAAAAATAATAATAATAAGCTACTAAAGTAGTATCTTCAATTTTTGAAATTTTATGACAAGGTTTGATTGTATCACTATTTTCTATTTTGGCATTTACACTTGCAACTGCAATTTCACTAAAAAATACATCTTTACTTTTAGTACATAAAGGAATATGGGATAGCTAAAAATAATAAAATAATGTATGTAGCAAAATTATTCAAATTTCAGAAATAAGCTTGAATAAAACGCTTACTAAAGTAGCATCTTCAATTTTTGAAATTTCATGGCTAGGTTCATTTGAGTCATTGTCCTTGATATTGATTTTTGCAGTCGTATTTTTATGAATTTCATCATAAGTTATATCAATACTTTTAGAAGATGATGAAATATTTGATATCTAAAGATAATTAAAATAATGCATATAAAAAAATCATTTAAAAATTCAGAAAAAAAATTGAATGAAGTAAATTACTACGACAGTATCTTCAGTTTTTGGTTTTATTACTGGAGGACAATCTTTATTTTTGAGAAGTTCATTATAAGGTTCATTCTTGACATTTTTTCTAATATTCCTTTTCTCAAATGCAAAAACAGAATAGAGAGCTAAAAAAGAATTCCAATTAGAATATTGCAAAAATATTTTTTTACAATATTGATTATTTTATTTTAATATTTTATTTTTTTTAACATAATCTTAAAAAATAATAATAACTCAAATAATTATTTTTTCTTATTATTATTATAATAATCTTTTAAAATATCTAAATTTTTAAATGAAAACATTATTATACACATATTCACAATAATGACACAAAAATGCAAACTTACTTATCACATCCCATTCTGACCAAGTAAATTTTTTGACTTTTCGTCGACGCGAATTTTTGTAGTAGGGTGGATACAAAACATCCATTTTTCGAAGAAGCCTAAAATCGTCTCTTTTCATTCTTTCATAGAAATCTTCAAAACTAAAAAAGAAGGTATTAAAATGTGTATACTACAAGTATGAAATGTTATAATTATATAATAATGAAAAATCAATAGTGATAATTAATACTTGAATACAAAGATTTACCCTTCATAAAGAATTAATTCCAAATCAAATTTTGAAGCTAATTCCTTTAATGTACATAAATCTATAAGGAATTCAGGACAATCAACAACTCCCTCTAAATAAAAATTATATTTTGCTCCAAACAATGGTGGGTTGCTTTTATCACATTTGAAATCAACACTATAAATTCTATTACCAAATTTATTATCTTGACTTTTATTCCATCTTGATCTGTAAATTTGAAAAAAAAATTCATAAAAGTATATATTCTTACTGCGACAAATCATTTTAAAATGGTACTTACTTTAACTCATTTGCATTAGGTATTGTACCAATAAAAAAACCACCAGGCTTAAGATTTCTGCTTGCATTTTCAAGTATTCCTTCTGCTTGTGATATAGATTCAAAAGCATAATGAAGTGCAAATTGACAACTCACAAGATCTAGTGATACATTAGGATCCTTAAATTGTTCTCGAAGATGAACCTCAAATAGATAAACAATTTATTAAGTATTTAAATTGCTTTATATTTATTTTTTATATACTAAGATATATTTTTTTATAATAAATATTTAGTGTGACTTTGATTTATCTATTTCAATGTTATTTGACCCATAAAAAAACTTTTTAAATAAAATTAATAAATATGTTCATTCAATAATTTAATCCATTAGTTGTTAGTAACAAATTTCAAAATTTAATAATCTTTCTGAATATTTAAGGAGTAGATATATTGGTATGTAGTAATTACCTTTGTACAATCATAAGTCAAAAATTCCGCCTTAAAACTTACAGAACGTTTTTTATGTTGTTGAGCTTCATAGCGTTTTTGACACTGTTTTACAGATACTTCTGCAATATCAGCACATATTAAATGGTATATATTGGCTTTTTGCCATTTTAATAAATCGCCACCTTTTCCACAACAAATATCTAAAACTCTTATTTTTGGTAAAGAAGCACTGTCGCTATATCTATAATTAGATTTCTTAAATTTATTTCTTTTGTTTCTTTTCCTGCCATTCTCTCCACTTACTTTGTTTAAGTATTTCTCTGTAATCAGATAAACAACTTAATAAGTTAAGTTTGTAAAGTTTAAAGCAAATAATATCGAGAAAATAAGTTTACTTATAAGCACGCTTTTTATCCAGTTGTTAAAATTTCGTATATAAACTATATGACTTTGATTCCTATGAGATAATCCTTTTTCTTCGATTGCATTATAGTGATTGGCAATTAAAGTTGCATGGTTAAGATTTTTATTAGATGTTGCAGCGTTATTTTTCTTAGATACAGAATTATCTGATAACTAAACATAATAAAAAATATAACTAAATTATTCAAAATACAGAAATAAGATTAAATAAAATAATTTACAGGAGTAGAATCTTCAGTCTTCAAAATTATATGGGAAGGTTCACGAGTATCACACAACCCTATATTGGCACTTACAATTTCACCATCAATAGGTTCATCAGAAGTAACATCTTTCTTTTTAAGAGATGAAGAAAGGTCTAAAGGCTAAAGTTAGTTTAAAAAATAAAGGTACATTTAAATAAATTACTTAACATTCAGAAATAAGATTGAATAAAATAATTTACAGGGGTAGAATCTTCAGTCTTCAAAATTATATGGGAAGGTTCATGAGTATCACACAACCCTATATTGGCATTTACAATTTCATGATCAATAGGTTCATCTGAAGTAACATCTTTCTTTTTAAGAGGTGAAGAAAGGTCTAAAGGCTAAAGTTAGTTTAAAAAATAAAGATACATTTAAATAAATTACTTAACATTCAGAAATAAGATTAAATAAGATAACTTACTGTAATAGGATCTTCAATTTTTGAAATTTTATCGCAAGTTTTGTCTGTGTTATTGTCAATAGATTCGGTACTTACAGTTGCATTATTAATAATTATATCAGAAGTATCATCACTACTGTTAGTAGATAAAGGAATATCTATAAACTGAAAATAAGAAAAAATAAAACATAACTAACTATTCAAAATTAAGAAAAAAAATATAAAAATATATATTTACTATAGCAACATCTTGAATTTTTGGTATTTCATGACAAGGTTCATTTGGATTACAGTACTTGTTTTTAAGATTGTTACTGTTATATTCAACAGGTTCATCAGAAGTTATATCTTTCGTTTTAATAGATGAAGACATTTCTGACAGCTACAGTTGATTTAAAAAAAATAAAATGCATGTAAATAAATTATTCAACATTCAGAAATAAGATTAAATTAGATAATTTACTGTGATAGTATCTTCAATTTTCGAAATTTTATTGCAAGTTTTGTCTGTGTCACTGTCTACAGTTTTGGTATTTACAGATTCATTATCAATAATTACGTCTGCAGTTTCACCACTACTGTTAGTGGATAAAGGAATTTCTATAAACTGAAAATAAAATAAAAAAACCTAAATAACTATTTAAAATTTAAAAAAAAAAATAAAAATATATATTTACTAAAGCAACATCTTCAATTTTTAGTATTTCATAACAAGGTTCATACATATGACCGTGCTTGCTTTCGAGATTGTTACTGTCATATTCAACGGGTTCATCAGAAGTTACATCTTTGCTTTTAATACATGAAGAAATTTTTGACAGCTATAGTTGATTAAATAAAATTAGTTAATAAAATGCATGTAAATAAATTATTCAAAATTCAGAAATAAATTTAAATAAGATAATTTACTGTGATAATATCTTCAATTTTCAAAATTTTATCACAAGTTTTGTCTGTGTCACTGTCTACAGTTTTGGTATTTACAGATTCATTATCAATAATTACGTCTGCAGTTTCATCACTACTGTTAGTGGATAAAGGAATTTCCATAAACTGAAAATAAAATAAAAAAACATAAATAACTATTCAAAATTAAGAAAAAAAATATAAAGATATATATTTACTAAAGCAACATCTTCAATTTTTAGTATTTCATAACAAGGTTCATACGTATCACAGTGCTTGCTTTCAAGATTGTTACTGTCATATTCAATGGGTTCATCAAAAGTTACATCTTTGCTTTTAATACATGAAGAAATTTCTGACAGCTACAGTTAGTTTAAAAAAAAAAATAAAATGCATGTAAATAAATTATTTAATATTCAGAAATAAGATTGAGTAAGTTAATTTATGGTAATAGTATGTCACTGTAAGCAATTTCGGTGTTTACAGTTGTATTTTCAGTAATTACATCACTTCAACTGTAAATACCGAACAAAGTTATAGCATTACTTTTGGTAGATATAGGAGTAATTTTCTACTGAACATAATAAAAAACAAAACATAACAAAATTATTCAAAATTAAGAAAAAAAATATTATAATATATATTTACTAAAGCAGCATCTTCAGTTTTTTGTATTTCATCACAATCTTCATTTGTATGAGAAAATTCGCCTTTGGAATTTATAATTTCATAGTCAACAGTTTCATTAGGAGTCATATCTTGTCTTTTAAAATTTGAAGAAATATATAACTAAAAATTATTTAAAAAATGTATTTAACTAAATTATTTGAAACACTGAATGAAAAAAAGTAGAATAAAAAAAAATTACTTGAATAGTATCTACAGTTTTTGAAATTTCATGGTAACATTTATTTGAGTCAGTATAGTCGGTATTCACATTTACATTTGCATCTTCAACAATTTTATCAGAAGTTTCATCTTTATTTTTGGATGATGAAGTTATATCTGATGCCTAAAAATAATTTTAAAAACTAATGTAATTAAATGTTTGAAAACGAAAAAATAAGGTTGAACAAAATACGTTTACTAAAGAAATGGGTTTAAGTTTTGGAATGTCGCATCTTTGTTCATTTAGATCAGTAAACTTAATCTTGGCATTTACACTTGTATAATCAATAATTTTATTGAAAGTTTCATCTTTAATTTTGTTTGAAGAATTATCTAGCAACTAAAAAAATGTATTTTTTAAAAATTATTTAAAGCCCAAAAACAAAATCCAATACAGTAACTTACTAAAGTAGTATTTTCAATTTTTAATATTTTATGGCAAGCTTCATTTGAATCACTACAGTCTGTATTAATATCTTCACTTGCATGGTCAACAGTTGCATCAAAAGTTGTACTATTACTTTCAGTAGATAAAGGAATATCAAATGGCTAAAAATCATTAAAAAATGCGTTAAATTCAATCATTCAAAATTTAGAAATATTAAATAAAGTGCATGTTTAAAAATTTCATCAGAAGTTACATCTATACTTTTGAAAGACATATTTAACACCTATAAACATTCATAAAAAGTTGCACGTCTAAATTGTTCAAAATTAAGTAATAAATTCAAATAAAATAATTTACTAGAGTACTATCTTCAATTTTTTGAACTTTATGAGAAGGTTCATCTATATCACTGTGCTCACGCTTTCGTTTTGTCAGTGACTGAAAAATAAAAGAAAACTTGAATCAGAATTATAAAAACTTTTAAAATCTGATTAAAAGTAGCTACTTTAATTACACTAGTTGAATCATCCATCACTGAAACTTCATTTGTCTCTTAACACCTACTGATACAGTACCATCTACTGATAAACTATACACCTTCAAATCAACGAATCTTGAAAATAGTTAAATGGTTATGTTTACTCCCCCCCTACCTGCCGCGACGTTGCCAATAATATTTTTCAAGTCCTAAAAGGTCGGCCTCGCGGTACGCGCAGTTCTTTTGTCTGTTACTTACTTGTATTTGAATTACATTTTGAAAAATATTTACGACTTTCAAGGGTACCTATGCTCATTTAAGTAAATCGTTTTGGTTTTGACGAAGCGCAGAATACTAGGTTAAAAAACTTTGAATCAATGCTGTTATTTTAATTCAATAGTTTTTTTTTAATTTAATAACCATTATTTAATTGTTATATTTAAATGCAAATAGTAAATTAAATCATTGAAGTTCAATATTTTTTATTTAAAATGCTTTCTATTCGCATCCGTGTTCTTTTATGTTATCAGTATATGATGAACGATTTTTCATTCAGATAAATTTATAAATTTTTATATGAAAAATTAAGTTATATCGATTTCCTCAAAACTAAATTATTTGAATTTGAAACAATTTTTTTATATTACAATATATTTTTAGTCCTTGTTTAACATAATTATCAGGAATGAAAAGATTTCACCTATCATTCAGCTCGACTGATCAACCACAAGCTCTCGATCTATACAGACTGAATCGCTTTCCTCCTGTAAATTGTGTATACTATATTTTTTATTATATCTTAGCCAAAAATATTAGTGTATCTAATCCAAAAGCGTAAGGTGGCGACCAAATAAATCATATACCATTGAATTCCAGCATATTCTAGGCAAGCAAATTCCTTATATTTTAGACTAAAAATGCTACTGTCGGACAGAATTACTATCGAGATAATGAGAATAATTCTCATATTATTATGTTAAATTATATTTATGGTATTTATAAAATTTATGCCTCTTATGAAATTTTATGATGAAATTTCACCCAAAAAATTGATTTTCATATACTTTAGTATAATTTAATTATAATAGTCATAAAGTGATCATAAAATTTGCATTCATAAATGATGCAAATCAAGGGATTAGAGTATACTATTCATGACAAAAGTATAAACGTTCTTTTAAGACTAGATTTCTGATAGCTTAAAAACAATGAAGTCAGCAATAGTTATTTAAAATTGGCTTTTCTTTGCAGTATGCTTTACGTTATTCGTAATAGATAACGTATAAATATTCGGCATTCCCTTAAAGCATAAAGTTCGATTTGTAGATAAATTATTAATAATTAATAATTATATTCGAAACTGTATTTCTAATTTTTATTTTACTCTTGTCCTTCAATTTTGTCAATTTTTTAAGAAAAACTTATTAAAAATTAACATTTTTTAATTGTTCTGAAAATTTTTAATTTTTTCAATATAGTTGCAATTTGACATATTTTGAATATATTATAAAATAATATAGTTTTTGTATTAATAAATTTACTTTAAAATTTAGCTAGAGAAGTGATAAATATTTTAAACAATTTTTCACTTTAATATTTACTTAAAATGTTATCCGCGCGCTTCAACTGTATATACGCTGTCTGCGTGCGTCAATGTCATTCACGCAAAATTTAGCAGTTTTGGGTCTGCGCTCAACATAGTTTCGCATACCATTAATTCGTGGCGGATCGAATACGCAGTATTGTCATGTAGTCTAATTTACACATTTTTTTTAATAATTTATCTGAATATTTTTTTAAAAGCTCTTAAATTGAATGAAAGGCTTTTATTCAATCTTTCGATTTTTTCTGATATTTGGATGGTTTATCTCCTGACGAAGGATCGCCAAGAGCAGTCAATCATCCAGCCAAATGTCAACCTCCCAGCCGACCAACAATCTCTGCCGTCTTCTGTAAATCTCACCTTATAATTAACTAAATTTATTTTAATCTATCTAAATTTATGTTTATTAGTCACAACAATAATCATAAAATTAATTAATACGAAAAGTATCATTTTGGGTAATATTTACATTTGGAAACGTATAAATAATTTAATATCCACCAATAAATTATTAAATAGTTTAATAATGACTAATTAGATAAATTTAATTATCAATTCTAATATGTTAATTAACATATCAATTTTAGATCAAGTAGGTAGCTTTTGAGAGGCTAAATTAAAGATATTACACCAGTCGCAGTTTTGAAATATGAGAAGATGAATGAAATGCCTGACCTTGGTAAGTACCTACCTGGTAGTAAAAGCGTTAGTTGTTAAAATTTCAAAATTTAGAAAATAAAGTGTTGATTTGTGTAAACGTACGATGTCATGATTTATTATTATTAAATTTTAATAAACT
>JAPYZB010003618.1:0-10165 GCA_030522745.1 Eupelmus kiefferi | reverse complement strand
TTGTTTAGATAACTTTTTATGAGAT
Organism: Eupelmus kiefferi; assembly: GCA_030522745.1. Taxonomy (NCBI): domain Eukaryota; kingdom Metazoa; phylum Arthropoda; class Insecta; order Hymenoptera; family Eupelmidae; genus Eupelmus; species Eupelmus kiefferi. The sequence goes on along the minus strand of JAPYZB010003618.1, from coordinate 10,140 downwards.
TGTGTGCGTTACCCCTAATGCCATAGTTGTAGAGCTTATCTAATAGAATATGATGATCTACTGTATCGAAGGCTATATATATATCAACTGCATATGTCAATTTATAACAAAAAGTAATAACCAAAATTAAAATTCAAATTTCGTAAAAGTTATTCGGGAATAAAATAGTTCAACATAGGTAATTATTTAAATCTTGGTTGATAGTGATAGTGCTATTCAACAATATATTAAACTTCATCTCGAAGAATAAATTATTTTTGAAATTATAAAACTTCTAGTCTTAAATGTATCCACATTATCTCTAATACGAATATTACAACCGAAATTAATAATCCTGTTAAATAAATTAAAATAATTTTATTTAAAGATGACTCATTTTCTTCTTTATTAAAATAGTACCTTGAATTAAACCTCGATAGTTTGAATTTCTTGAACTTAAAGATATCTTTTTGTTGAAAGGCATAACTTGTAAAATATTTATCAATCCAATGATCCAAAATTCCTGATTGAAACAAACGCCGTAAAAGAGTATCAAAACGATGTACGTATGGAGATATTTTGGAGTGTCTCATAGAAGCCCAACTATGAAGTATTGGTTCTTCGATAAAACTTATGATCCACTGACTGTTGTCAGTTTCTCCGAAATTATCAGCTAAGAAGCGACCAGGAACTGAATCGATATTACAACCTCTGACTGTTGTATTTTCTTGAAGCAAAAGTGCTGTACATTGCTGTATTTCTTCGACATGTTTCATTACAATTACATTAGACATTATGCTTTGCAAATTTGTATCGTTGCTGTCAAGACCAATATTTTTTGTGCGATTGCTTACTTGAGGTATTATTTTAGACTTAACTAAATCATTTATGGTTTTTAAATTCAAATAAGTTTTTTTGTTAAATTGAACCTCTAATAAATACTCTAATAATTTTACTAGAAATATAAAATTTAAGTGGATCAAAGTTAAGAAAAAAATCCTTTGAAAACTTTGACGAGGTTGTAGTCTTTTTGGTGCACCAATCAAAATGTTAAAAATATAAAAAAATGTCCAAATTCGTTTATCAAAATTTAACATTAAAGCCCACTTTCTTGTAATAATTGCTATCATTATAAGAATACTTATTAGAAATATAATGTTAAATGTTACTTTTGATTGATGTATGCCGTACTGTTTTACTATGATGTGCTCCCATACAGTAAATAAAAGTGCACCTGATTGTAATTCATATTTTGTTTTAAGCATGTCGGATCCAATAGAAAAATATAAATTTATGTAGAAATCAATAGATTTAAAAATAGGAATATCATCATCATTATTTACATCCACTAAAGAAACATTAAATTTTCGCAAAAGTGTATTATCTGATAATGCAGCTTTAACATTTACTGTGAAATTTAGAAATTCTGTCAATGTTTTATATATTATTACATCTGCACCGTCCATAGTATCCCAAATATTATTAGAATGATTATAATTTTCTATATGACAATAGATAACATAATCCGCAAATCCTGCGTCTAATTTAAAACCATGAAAATTTTTTAATTTATCAAGAAATAATTTATTTGCTTTTGAAAATTTTGTTTTCGTATAATTTCTAGAAAACGGATTATACTGGTGGATCATTATTATTGGTCTTTCAGAAACAGATGCATTTATTACAGAATCATTTGTGTTATTTTGATGAATTTCAACTATGGTAATGTATAAGAATTTATATTGCCAAGCAAATTTGAAAAATTTCAAAGTTTTTACGATACTAATAGGTACATTAAAAACAATAATAATTAATTTTGGCTTTGTTGATTTATCAACATATTTATCTAAAAAAATAATGTAGCTTAATAATTCTTGGATAACAGTTTTCTCCAAATTTTGATTGATAAAAATAATTCTAACAACATTTTGTTGATAATTTTGAATGAAATTTTCTATACTTCCAAAAATGTTATCAGTGTGTGTTAATATATAATTTTTGTTATTAATAATTTTAGCTGGAAATCTATCAATTATTTTTTTGATAATACTAAGATAAATAGAAGGTACAGATGTTTTGTTATTGAGATATAACACAATTTTATTTTTTACACAATTCATTATACTTTCGACCAAGTCTGCCTGTAGATCAACAGTGACAGTACCACAAAGTCTACATAAGTAAAAAAGTTTTATAATCTGTATTAATTTCATGACAAAGTATTATTTGTTTGTAAAACTTATAAAATTAAATTTTATTTCAACTATTATTTAACAGGTAGTATTTTTTTGTATTTATTTTTAAAAATTAGTTGGAATATTATTTTTTTCAAAGTTTGAGTTCACTAAAAGAAACATATGTACAATATAACTCTTATAGTTCGACATTTATTAAACATACAGTAAGCAAATATTTTTTCGATCAATAAAATAATGCATACAAATTTAGTATTTACGATAAAAACTTTGTGAATAAGGAAAAAATTGTTTTGAAAACATAAATATATTTTGTAGTATTTACAATGGAAATACTCTATTTTCAGAAAATGTCTCTTTTTGAGCGCGCTCGTAAACAATATCCGAAATTATATTGTAGCATACGAAACCTGTGGAGTTTCTATACTTGAATATTCGCTGGCACCTAGTAGTTTTCTTTATTAGTGTACAAATATGTGAAAGTTTTTATCAAATTTAGCAATGCATTTTTGTAAATAAAGTCAGTGAGTTTTATTTGCCGCATTTCTCCAGTAAACAAAATTCAATATTTTAGTGCAATATACTTATGTTTTCTACAAAACCAATATTTTTAATTTATACCTGCAAGCCAATACTTTGCAGAGAAAAATCAATGCAAAACTTTCCACAATACCACTTACACCTGTAAGCATTCCAGCCACCCATTGTTCACCTTCACTCCCCAACTTTTCCACCTAGTCCACGAATCACATCATTAAAATTACATAACCATAGGAGCCAGCTTCGCCGCACTCTTTCTTATGGATTCCCGTTTCCCATATCAGCTATTTCGTACATGAATACCTATAGCGAATCAAGCGCGTATGCGAATATACATTCGACCTCCCCATACACCAGCGGCTTCCTTTTCGCTGTAATAGAATGCGCGGCGTGCAGCCCAGAGGCTGCAAAAACAGGTGAGCTTGCGCGCGGTTTTATCGGGCCGTTGCGCGTGCACGGCTTGAATATGCTATATGTTCGCCGAGGCGAGTGCGCGGGATAGCCGAGGCCGTATAAAGCAGGGCTTCATTTTTCCATTCGATTTTTTAGAGGCCCTTCTTCGTCGCGATATATCCGGCCTTGGCTGGGAGACTTTTTACGGGTTTTAAGGGACGAAGAGCGAGAGATTTCGGAGCTTTATCTGCGGGAGTGTCTCGCGGGAGGTAAAGTACCTGGGCGTTGTTGGAGTTTATGCTTTTGTTGAAGGGAGGGCTGTTTGACGTTGCGGGATCTGGTTTATTATAATGGTTTAACACTTGTTGATTAAGTGCGCGCTTGCGCAATGGTTGTGAGAAGGTTTGGCTGTTGGTGTAAGATAAATAAGTTGAAGGGTGGATAATATATGGTAAAATTGAAATGTGATAGAGTTTATTTGAAGTAGTAGCTTTGAAATATAAATAATTCTGAGAATAAAAATTTGCTACACCTGATTCATTTTACTTTTTCCTGTGAATAGTGAACTAGCATTCTGGCAAAAAATTCACTTTGGAAATAGGCCAACATTTATATAAAAAGTTATATGTTTGAAGAATATTTAAAAAATTGTTGTCAATATTGATATACGCTTACATCAAACTTTAGTATAGTTACTGAAAGAATTTTTGTATTATTCCGATTTACGAATTACTATTGCAGTTTTTAAATTTACAATAATCGCACGGTTGATTATAATTGAATCAAAGTAATTTGTTATCCTAGACTAGCTAAAACGAAATATTAAAATAAAAATATTGAAATAAAAAGAAACATTAATAAAAAAATATAAAAAACATAACATCTTCATTTATTGGCACATCACAATACAATTCGATTCCCAAAATCCAAAATCGAAAACAAACCGTGGTCTCTTCCCTTTCTAAATTTACACAATCCTCTTCTCCGAATCTCCCCCCGAAATCCATTGTTTTTCACCACTACCTCTCAATTCCCCGGGACTCCGCTCTTTCCAGCCGCACTTCGAAAAGCGCAAAAAAAGCCACTACACTCCCAAAAAACTAATGCAAAAACAAAGCAAACTCATCGAGTGCCTCGCCCCTCCCCCCTCCATTCCACCCTTTGGCCGCACGTCCCTAGCACCATCCGCCAGGCCATCTAGACAAACGGCTCGATACTTCGCAACTGCGCCAACATCGAAATCCATGTTCGAGCGGCCGCGGCTATTCTATATACGCCGCGTGTGTATATACACGCGCGGAGGGAGAGAGGCTGAGTCCTAGGCATATCTGCGCTCAGTATCGCGCTAGAGCGGAGACCCGCGGACTCGAATAGCCTCGTTAATGGTTCGGCGAACTGCGGCTTCAAATTTCATTTCCGTGTCCCGCTCTCGTGAGGCAGAGAGAGCTTGTGTGTGGGAGAGAGAGAGAGAGAAAGAGAGAGATAGACAGAGAGAGAGAGAGAGAGAGAGAGAGAGAGTTTCGGTTGCTCTAGCGCCAATCGGACGCGATAACTGTTCCGATAACCACTGCGTGCCTATGTCGATGCTTAGCGGGATCCTTCTCTCTCTCTCTCACTCGTACTTACTGTTTGTGTGCTGTGGATCGTAGAGAGGTGGAAGGTGTTAGGATACTGCTTCTGATCTGGCTGGAGGTGTTGGAGTGATGGTTCTTGAAGAGAGGTATTGGAGGAGGAGGGATCCCCCTTGGGTTGAGGGATAAGCGGTTGGTTTGTTAGTACTGGGCGATGGCTTGATACAATGTCAATAAAGTTTTCTTTTTATTTTCGGCATATGGGAAACATGAAAATGATGATTAAGGTCGGTCTTTCAAAGGTAAATTATTCAAACTTTTTTGCGATTTTGGGATTGAGTTCCTTTTAGTATTCTCTACAAAAGTTGTTAATGACTTGATAGGCCAAGCGGGAATTAGCAAGTTAACGAAGCTCAAAGTTTTTGCGTTTTAACAGGGGTTCTTATGGAGGAAGGGTTCTGAAAGCGACATCTTTCTTCTTTGTGAAGTGGTGATTTCCAAACTGTTACTGAAAAAAATATATATAATTCTTGATAATTAAGGAATGACTTTCTGCTGTTAAAACGCTGAGCAAGTGGGCCTTTTTATGGAGATAATAATCAGTTGATCTATATAAGTGCTTAGGGTTTTCCAACCTTTCGACTTTTGAAAATACTTGATGCTCTAGACACTTTTTATTATCATTTTAGAGTTAGATATTACGATTTTTAAAGTTCTTACATTAAGTTAATAACTGTATAATATCTTAAATCATAATTTTCTAATTTAAACCTGAGATGAACACTGCTACAGCGAGAGAACGTCCTTAAGAATTGTGATTTTTATTATCACTAATTCGGAAACAATTAAAAGTCATACGTCACATTCATTTCAAACTTTCTTTTATGTGCATGTGAATTCAGAAAATTTTAATTTTTATTTATTTATTTATTTATTTACTCCAGAGTTACATACATAACAGTTACAGAATCTCACAGTAGAATTATTTTCATAATACATAGGAAAATGTATTTCCTGTTCGCAGGTCCGGATTAAGTAAATGCTGGTTGGTCATACCGTGTTCGAGCACGGTAGTAACCTCCAGCCATACAACTCTCATTCACTCTTCCATACTAACAATCATTCACACACAGTTTTGGATTATAGATTATTCTCTTAATCCGAAAACTTACTATCTTAGAAAATAATTCATTTATTTAGACTTAATTATACTTAACATTGTTTAATATATTTTGCTTAGTATTTAATATTCTATAAATTGTATTTATAACATAATATACATAGAAATAAAGTTCTTTATTAATAAATATTTTAATAATAAATTGCTAATAAATATTAACCATGGTCCAAAGTTGCCCAACTACAAAAAGTACCAATGTTTTTGACTTCCCGTAGCACCTTTGGAATACATTAAATATATCAAGCGTGCTCAGTTAGAAGAAAATTTCTCAACTCGATGTAAAAGCAGCCACTTCAAAATTGCTGCCACTTCTCAATAGGTTCAAGCGCTCAAAACTTCAAAAACTTTGAAAAAAATAAGGATTTCCAACTTTTTGAATCATTGAAGTCAATTCGCCGTACGCGCAAGTTTCTTTCTAAAAACTTGTTGTTCCCATCTTTCCATCCATTCTCCAAACGATATCCTCCCAAGTTCAAACAATTTTCCCCATTCAAGCGATTATCTACAGAAGCCAAAAAATAAGACTCTTCCCCTCATCATTCCCCTTCACCTAAAACTACCTTCCTCAGATTCGCTCCAGTCCGCACGTGCGCGTAATTACTCTTAATTAAAACCGTCGCGCAGCGCGTATCAAAATTAACCGCACCACCATCTACCTAGCCCCTTCCATAACTACTGACGATTCGCTTTGCCCCGGTCACTTTGCCGACTCGAGTTATATACGCTGAGAGAGCCTTCAGGGCACGCGGGACACTTGTGCACATATATATGTACGTGTGTCTAAATATGTGTATGTGCGTGTGTATATATATACATTCACACACGCACACATACGTATGCATCAACCGCAGAAAGACGTGATCCCACCCCCGGCATCCTCCAGACTTAATAATCCTGTGTACATGTTCGCGCGCTGTTTCCGGGTTACGCTCGTGTGTGTATACACTCGGAGAACGCTTCCGCCTATATATATATACACAACGGAGCCGCTGTTGCCGAAACTATACCGACGAATTAGCGGAGAGCTGTCGAGTGCCCGGATTTTCGTCCTTGTTTTTATTCACCTAGCGGCGCCGTTCGCACGCTTGTTTCGAGCCGCTGCTGAAGTGCTGTGTCAACGGATATAGAGGGGAGAGAGCAAGCCCGCCGGATAGTGTGTGCTTTTATTGAACGATTCGGGCGGGCTATAGGAGTATTGAAAAATGATCCGCGCGAATGTTTGACGATAGTCTGGCAAACCGAGCGCGCGCCTGGGAAGCTCGTTACTAACGCTATATCGAAAGCTCGGCGATACTCGATTTTTTTGTCCTGAAAAAACGGAAGTCGACTGTGTGTACCAGATAGCGGAAAGCGAGACGAGGCCAGGAATATTGAGACGCTCGGCTGGCGATAAACCAGAGGGCATATTTGAACTTCTGACCTCTCGCCGCGCGGCGCCGGTCAAAGAGCCGGCTGCAGCGCGCAACTCGCGAAACTCGCACCCGACGCTGGCCGGGATGTACACACTTGCCGGGCTGCGGGTGTAGGTACACACGTTTGTCGAATTAAATTCGTGTGGATGAGGTTCGATGCGCGATGTACCGCAGGAGAGACGGTTGACCGGGCAACAACTTATCTTTGCGCGTTGGTAATGGAGGTCTTGGGTGTGAGGAAATTGTACGAGTTGGGTGCGGGATTGTTGAAAGGACGCTTCGCAAATTGTGTTCATTTGTAATGAAATTAAGTTTCTGGAGTGGGAATCACTTGATTGGTAGATTAAAGCGTTTTGTTTATTTCTATTTTTTTTATGATAAAATTGCAAATTTCTAAATGTTTATAGTTCTATTTGCAGTTTAATGTGATACACTATAACGAAAATTGTGAGATACCAAATTTGAAAAATAGAATCTTGAGGTAACACTGACTATTATTTTTCCAGCTACGGACGAGGGAAGTTGTAATATTTTTCTCTGTATATAAGCCACAATCCCAAAACATGATGCCCGTGGAATCCTTCGATGCTATTCTCCTCTAAATCTCCTTACTCGAAATACAAAAATACTCTCTATATACCCAACGCCAGGAACTTGTCAAGAAAAAGGAGAAAAAAATGTAAATTGTGTGTCATCTTATACGGAATAACGTATTTTAGAAAAATAGCGAGGGCAAATATAAAGTTAAATTTTTACATTTTTATGAAAAATTGAGACTTATGAACGAATTGAAACCATTTTTCAGCTTAAAATTAGGGAAGAACGTGAATTTAATATTTTATTTTAAAAATATTGTCTAGTACAAAACGATAACTTTGTAGCATTTAGTTGCTGTAGGACAACATTGTTAGCGATATATTTTAGAATTTTGTAAAGCGATCATAAGATTAAAGTAGCGTATAGATGCAAATTTCTGCTCAGTTTACTCCCAGTCAGCTCATTACCCAGCACAAAGCGAAGCCAAAAACGTTTTCCGCTCTAAACCAAAAATAAAAACTGAGCGTTATTACAGTCAAATCCGTTTGTTCAACTTTTCCATTGAAACAGCGCAGCTACTTAAACCGTACAATGACAACGCACTGCAGCTGCACTGCGCGCCAATGCTATTTTCGTGCCCTCGCCCATAGCGACTCTCAAATTCCAATTTTCAACTTGCTTCGGCCTCCCCTTGTGCAAAGCACGCTAAAATACTCGCCATAATTGCTTTTAGCATTCATCACCGAAACTCACTCAAACGCACATTACCTAGCTCTGCACGCGCCTCGATCTTTCGCTAACTGCCTCTAGCTTCCTCTTTTTCCATTCGGCTGCTGTCTCGAACTTCTCTTGTTGCCTCCTGTCCCTGGCCTAGCTAATTCGTTTCTGTCTGGCGATCGTTAATTTTATTATTAAATTCTTGTTTGATTCCTCGAAACAATCGTTCAACCTGCTCTTGCCATTCATCAAGCGAAAGTCGTCGTTATCTCGAGACTTCTTCATCTTTAATTCTCAAAATGTAATTTTCAGCTTTCGTTACCTATTTTTTATATACGTCACCTTTTCGAGCTGTTAAAAAATATCCTCTCCACTCGTCCCAGCCAGCACCTAAATAAGCCAGCGACGAGTCCCTCTCATTCCTCGCTTATTCCGCCGCGATCATAGCCTTAATAATCAAGGTTACGAGCGGGCACACGAATCCGAAATGCCCGAGACGTGACGAAAATTACGTTCTATCTCTCTCTCTCTTGCGCGAGCTCAGTCAATGTAGGAAGAATACCTTTTCGCTCTCTCTCGTTCTCCATGCTGGCAGATACAAAAAGCTGACGCGTGCGTCTTGCGACGTTTATCACACCCACGCGAGACAGTTTGGACGGGAAGCCGGCTGCTACTACTGTCTCGCGAGCCAGATTCCAGGAGAAAAAGCAGCAGGCGCGAGTTGCGATTGAAGTTTTGCTTGCGCGAATATGTTGCAGTGAATGCACAGTTTTGGCAGCGGGCTGCTGTGTATGAATGAACGTTTTGCAGAACTGTAGCTGTTTGCTGGATATTGGCTTTTCTTTTGAATTCAGTGATTGACGTGATTAGTATTGAGGTAATGTGGAAATTTTGTTGGTAACAGTGACGTTAATTAATTTATTATGCGGTAGTAATTATCAGAATAGAGAGAAACAAGCAGCTACAGCGCTTTCATTAGTGTAAAATGTGGGTCATGAGCGCAGTCTATGAGTCTTTGTGTTTACTTGTAATATTGCAAAATAGTCCGTTCTACTTTTGTTGTATATTGAATAGTTACAGCTATCTGTACCTTTGGATTAAAAGCAAATGCTTTCTACTCTTGCGCAATGACAGAAGAATTATCACTATGTGGATTGTACCAATAACCCACTTTTAAGTACGTAATTTAAAATGAGAGTTCTTTTACAGCTTTATTTAATTATCTCTGAATGTTGCGCATTCATTAGGCCTAGCATGGTGAGGTTAAGACAGATAATAAGTCTGCACATATCTGCGAAGGTTCGGGTGCATCGCACTTCTTAGAGAAAAAATATTTTTTTTATTATAACGTCTTGGCTCGTAGAAGTTCAATAGAGTCTACTTTCATATGAAATGAGTGTTACACAGAGGTGTAACATAATAGAGATTTACGATCTCATAGAATGAAGAATGTCACTTTATTTAACATTCAGTCTGTATCAAAATTTGGGTGTTTATGCATTTCTTCAAAGTGACATATTTCACATTATCATTGTACGTTATATCGTTTACTTTATAAAGTAAAGTCAAAAATATTATACACTTTTTAAAAGACTGATATGTCTATGATTATGGGA
>JAPYZB010003617.1:0-10541 GCA_030522745.1 Eupelmus kiefferi | reverse complement strand
CTCCTTGGAGCTGGATACGATGCTTCCGTTCTTTTTGGGCGGCAAACTATTGGACTTGACTGTGCTTAGGCTCGCACTGGACGCGGAACTTTGCTGCTCCGCGTCCGAATTGACTACAGTACTTTCTTCCATCACTGAAATCAAAGAGGTTTTCATCGCATAATAATCGAGCAAGGATTAATAATGGAGAGCTTACTTTTAGGAGAAAAGAGGGCTTCGGAGAAGTCTCGATGGGCAGCCTCGGCCCTCGGGGTCCTCGCGGCGAGCTCCTCGGGCGTCCACTCCTCAATGGGCACTTCGTGGTCCGGGGGCGGTATCTGATGCGAATTACGCACCCACTGGGCTAAATGTGTCTGATTGTCCTCTGGCTGGGCCGAGGCCGCCTCCTTGAGCATCAGCTCGAGACTGTCGCCCGATCGCTGACCCATATCCTCTTCTAGCTGCTGCGTCGACCTGTAAATCTGCAAGCAAAGCAAAGTTGAACATTGTACATCAAGCTGATTTCTGTATGAAAAATTCACCTCGGGACTACTGGGAAGCTCGTGGTGCGTTGCGCCGTGTCCGGTGTGGCCGACACTGTCTCCGAGATAGTTGATGGAAGCACCGCCAATGGTCGTCGGGCTGAGATCGTCATCAGGACTGTCGAGGGGTAGGCCCGTGCCCGCGGTGCCGCCACTACCGTACCCAGTGTTCACGTAGATTCTGTAATAGACCAGATTTCTGGTGGGGGTTCGGACCGTTTATTTCGCCTTGCTTTGCTCACTTGGCGCCGGGAGGCTAATTCTTTTACTACTTGCGGGCATGCGTTTTTTTTATTTTTTTCTCATCTTTTTTTCTTTTTCTTTTTCTTTTTCTTTTTCTTTTTCTTTTTCATTGCAACGAAAAATTTCCAAGCTGTATGTATGTATATATATAGTTCAACAAAACGTGCACTCATATATGTGTGTGTCGCCTGCGCCAATATAGCGTGCGTTGCTGATTTAGGCTCTTCAGATCGTCGATCGAAACGATGCTCATTCTAGTTTTCTATGCGTGTGAGTTTTTCGGAAGCATCAACGAAGAAGAGAGATATATCTTGCTTTTGCTGTTTTTATAGTCACTCGAAGCTTTCAACAATACGTTTTTAATCTTATATCGTTATATGTTGAATATCACTCCACTGTACGTAAAATAATGAAAAAACAGTTTTTCAATATAACAGATATTTTTTATCTCATTTTGCAAAATGTGTGTACAGCAAAAGGTTACACAACATTCTCTAGTGGGGAAACATCTAAGAAGAATTCATTATATTTTATTGATGCAGTAAAACAGCAAAACTTCAAAAGTTTAGATTACGATAAATTAGAAAATTAATAGTTAACTTTTAAATTCAAGTATAATGGTTTACTTTTTTTAACTGATGCAACGATATACAGGTCAACTTCTTTTTTTACTGATACTTAATACGTTAGATTTCTAAATTATTTGTATTTCCTAGTATTTAAATTCAATTTGTCAAAAGAAAACCATGCAGATTTATCAAAACATCACACTACAACTAAATATAATAAAAAGCATATTTAAATATATTATAAAATCAAAATCAGAAAAATTAATTTATTTTTGTATATCTTACACATGAGAGACAACAAAATAAAGAAAATTTTTGTATCACTAGGTGATTTAAGTTAAAGTTAGTAAAATATATATGAAAAATATTGTTTGCTTTCTTTATCTATAACTACAATAATCTATTATCTTTTTAACATTATTAAAAACTAATAATGCATCTGCAAGATAAGAAGTAAAAAATGCAAGTAACAAAATCTAATATTAACAGTCAAACTAATTTTTCAGTCAGATTGTTTTTGCGTAAACAATGACTTTAATTACACTTTAATTGACTGACATATAAGGGCGACAAAATTTATCCATTTGAATTTACATGATTGAAAACAAATAAAATTCGCTTGTTCTTGACGTATATACTTTTTATCATAAAAAAGTAAAAAAAATATTATTTTATAAATCACATAAACATACTAATAAAGTAAAATGTGTACGTCAAGATCACAGTAACAAAATATATAATCAGTCAATGAGAAAACGGATGCACTTTTGATATAAACTAATTTGAACTAATCAACAATATACTATGTGTAATACGAATGCAAATCCAAGATGTACGAATCAAAACAAGTGTGAATAAAGTGTGTACAGTAGTACTGATAACAATAACAATAACAATAATAATAATAATAATAATAGATATAGGTATGTATGTATGTATAATAGAGATTATATTGATATTGTGTTGGTTTGTCTGAAAGCATTTACATTTGCCGCTGGAGGAGATTGTGCCAGACGGCCTTGAGCTCGGCGCTGGGTGCCCTGAGGATGATGAGTCGGCGCCTCGGTCGACTGTGAGGGCTGCAGCCACCAGCTACGCCGCCTCCGCCACCGATCCCCGTGCACTGGACGACTTCCGTGCTCGCTACTGGATTTTCACCGGGCGCACTAGGCTAAGACAGAGTTTACCAAATTTCAGATATCTCGAAATCTTCGCAGTTAATTGAGATATTTTAGATGCACGCGCGCGCTGCATCTTACCTGAGTGGTGACTTGTAGCCGAAACTCCGTAGGCCGCTTGCGTACGGTGAAGCAGGCCTCGGCTATGCAGGCCAGCCGAAGTGGCTCCTCGGTCACGAAGAGCACCCGGTCCCGCGAAACTCGCGCAAACACGAGCAGGTCGCTCAGCAAAAGAGCCCACGTCGGCTGAAGCCGGCCCCGACCTTCGACTTTTGCCAGTGCCCCACCGAACAACCTGCACACGTTCAACAAAAAACATCCCTATTATATTTCATATTCGAGCTTTTACTCTCACTTCTTTCTTTTGAGTGGCTCGAGAGCTCTTTTATAGAATTAGAAATTAGGAAGTTCTTTTTCCTGCACGCTTTCTCGTGCGAGAAGTGACCCATTCCCGCATGGCGTTTAACATGCGGGAAAGTAAATGGGGAGTGAAACTTCCCGCACGCGATGTATTTTCCTGCACATTCAAGAGCTGTGCAGGAAAGAGAACACTTCCCACATGACAAATCGTACAGAACGAACTTCCCACACCTTGTATGAAAAAATAATGTACGTAACACGTGCTGGAAGAAAGTGATCTCGCACGGGTGTTTTTATCACCCTCGCTTCGCTCGGGCGACAATTTGCACCCGTGCGGGTTCTCGTACTAGTTACGTAATTTATTATTCCATCTCTTATCCGATTTCCAAGATTTTCGAACAATAAATACATTTAGCTAGTTTGCAGCAAAAAAAAATATAACATCCCAAAATGAACATGATTTTCCATTAAAGAGGATAGTTTTGTTTATATTAAACAACTGTGAACTCTCCTAAAAAATTTCAGGTGAGATCTTAAAAAAAGATTTTGTAAAAATTTTACTTTATTAAACTGTAAAAGTGAAGCTTAAGTAATTTTCATATTTTTTAGTTACATGAGATTTTGGCACGACATTTGAGATCTCATCAGAAATTTTTTAGCAGAGTACATATTATTTTATGAGCTTCCTCAATGAATTAGAAAATGGTAGAAAAAGTGGAATTATGTAATTACTGTAAAAAGCTACGGATTTAATGTTCCGAAACTTTATCAGAATTTGAACATTATTAAGCAAGAATGTTTAAGCAGTATTTAGAACAAAGATTTGTAGTCTATTTAAATATAAAAGTCTGAAGCTTCCAATTATGCTCTCACTGAAATGAAATTTACATTGACATTTGCAAGGTGCATTTTTAAATTTAAAGAAAATAAAAAGACTACCTTTGCAGATATCTCTACACCGATATAAAAACAATGAAATATTAAGTTCCTGTATTCCCAAAGAAAGCCGCATTAAACAATTATCCGAGAAAAAAAGCTCAGCTCACAACGTGTCACACCTTGGCCCTCTCTCGAACCCTTTACATAGCCCCCTAGTCTCGGAGAATTCGAAAGAAGCACAAAGGCCGGGCTGCATGCACTCAAGTGCGAAAAGCGCCGAGGCAGCAGCATCATTCATTCTTTGAGCGAGTGGCTCCACTTTGGAAAAAACAATGCAGCTATGCGGCAGCTTGGCTTGGGCCTAATCGGTTTTCGCTTAAGATCGATCGGTGCACTTACCATTGTCTGCCGGGCACGGCGAGGGCGAAAGGCTTGCAGCGAGCGAAGACGAGCCGCGACTCGACCTCCTGGAGGCTGAGCAGCGGTCGGCCCGTGTCCCGGGGTGGCTCCATCACCGCGGCGTTAGCCGTCGCCTCGCGGTAGCCCTGCGACAGGTCGCGAACCGCTTGGCAGTTGCGCGGACAGGCCTGACACAGTAGCCTCGTCATTTCCCTGTAATCACCCCAATTTCCCCCTTCTATTATTACCTCTCCCATAATTGACAATTTTTTTTTTTATAAAATTATTCTCTCATAATTGAATTATTAAAATTTATGTAAATTGGTTCATCACATTGCAAAAACATTATTGATAATTCTCTCGATTAGATTTTTCGAATTTGTACCTGCGATACTGAGCATATTCTCTTTTATATATCTGTACATGCTTCAAGTAGCGAAGGATCATGGGGTAATTAGAGGATCGGAATAAAATTGAACCTGTAATGTTCGAGCGGCTGAAGTAAAACCCCCGTGAGATCGGGCCTTCTTCGCCTGGGCACCGCGGGCTCACAAACAATCTTGGCGAAGGCCGAGTTTTTCCTCAAGGCAACGAGCAGACAGCAGGCCCGCTGAAGTCCGCTGAGGTACCTCCTGTAGGCAGCCGTGATTTTGGGTATCCTGGTCAAGTAGCTCTCGAGCCCCCCGCCCTCGTCCCTGATTTCCTCGGAAATTTTGAGAAGCTCATCGAGGTTCTGGAAGAGGATCATATGGTCGGCCGCGGAGAGAACCTCCCTGCGCTCGACCAGCGGCGCGATGAACCGAGATTGCCCGCTCTTCAGGCACGTCCAGTATCGCGTCTCGCGGATGCTCAGCTCTTCCTCTGGCGTCGCATCCGCCGTCAGACTCGGGTACGGCTGCTTCATACCATTAACCATTTCATTAATATTTCGTTCCCATTTACACCATACCCCCTACTGCAGCTCCTTTTTATAATTAACCAATTTATATCAAACATTTGCTTTTCCCTGCTGCCCCCATTTCTGTACCATTCAGCCAAATCAACTTTTTCAATCTTTATCATGTTTATTCCTAAACATCGTTATTTTGGAAAAATCTTAATATACTTTCTTGCCATTACAATATTTTAATTCTTAGTTAAATTAGCTTAATATTAATGTTGGAATAGAATAAATTAATAACAATTATATGTAACTATTTAAAATAATTTTTGAAAATTCTTTTTATAATTTAATATTATTTTTCAATTAAGGAAATGCATTTAGTACTAATTCACTGACTTTTCTGCACTTCAAAGAATATCAATGAAAGGAAAATTTTAAAACTTTCCAAGTCTGTAAAATTTTAAATAATTTGTTTCATTTTTATCTGCATTATAATTTTTTTTTAACAAGATAAATAAAACTTTTTTAACGCTAGATTTATAATTAAATAAAATGAAATGTAGGATAAGGTTTAGTTTGGTTAAAATAATGAGAGATGTGTGGGTTAAAAATAAAAATAAAAATGCAATATTTTGTAAGTTTTAAACAGAATTTGTTGCCAACAAAATAAGCCGAGCTTACAGAACACGATACCTATGTACACGCACATATACACACAAACGTTGCATACAAATTTACGCACAATCATCGCAGAAATCATAAATGTACAACGGACATTCAGCAAAAGACACATACATAACATAACATAAAAAACGCATAAATTATAAAACTTCGTAGGAAAATAATAATAATGATTAAAATAACTAAATTATGTCATAACTAAATAATTAATTAATAGTAATAAGCTCTGGTTGTATGTGAAACGCGCCAATTGCCACATGAGTGCATGTTATTATGAATAAAGCAAAAGAACGGGTTGGGAGGATGATGATAAATGTATGTACATATATACTTGGTATACGCGCTATTGGAGTCGATGCGGCTGGGATGAGAGTGCTGGGATTTTTTTACATAACACAGAGAAGCCTCATTCTAGCATTTCATTGGTATTTGCCGTTTCATTTCAAGGAAATCTTTATCGTCATACGTGTGTGTGTGTGTTGCATGTGTTTGCATGTGTCTATATACATTGTGACTCAAATAAAAAGGCTGACGATTTTCATCGTATACAAAACATTTTTATCGCATTCTTATTGCGATAATACCTATAGTCGTCGACTTTTCCTTTCACCACGCATCTTTGAATTTGTTATTATATACACATGAACGCACAATTTTCTTTGCGCGAGAGTTTTTTGTTCAGAATAATATATATGGCTTTTCGCTTGAACGTTCGACGTTACCTAAACGAAAACGTATTTATAATACGCTTTTCATCATATACAAGCGTCTTCTTTTCAAATATATATTAATAAAAATGAAATACTTTCTGAACAAAGTAATTCAACGATGTTAAAATAAACTTAAAATTATAAAAAAAGTCGAAATTTACAAATAAAGAGCTGCCATTTGTACAAAAACTTACACATTATAGTAATAAAAAAAAGGAATAGTAATTTAACTAAAATTATGACTCAAACATAGCCTCAATTAAAATGATTTATTCGGAGGCAATAGAATTCAGTTTGATGCATACGCAAAACTTAATATTTCAGCTTCTAAATAATTTTCAATTTTTCTTTGAAATTCTCTAAGCTAATGAATTATTTCTTCATGATTTAGCTAATTGTTCGTATAAAAAATATTACAAAAGGAACGTTTTAAATAAACGATCAATGTTTTTATATAAAAAGCAATTATGCATCTTTTGGTTAACAAAAAAAGGTTTCCAGTCATTAAAATTTTTATAATTAGTAAAATTTTCTAATAGTCAACAGATTATTTATGGATTGAGAGATTCTAATCTCAGATACTACGCAAGTTGACTTGACCAAAATTTTAGTGTACTCAGAGAAAATTGTTGTTAGTTGGTTACTTTTTGCACAATGATGTGCTTCATTGTTGACGCATATTTAGTAACTTATTTTAAGTAATTCACAATGATTTTATAAATTTTGCATTTTTAAATAAAAATGTCGACATTCTGTAAAATTTGTTCTGTACATTTTTTAAAAGCTATATTCTGAATCACAGAAATTATGGTGTTGCAAATGTTGCATGGCATACAAATATGCTGTTTTTCGTCATATCGTGACTAAAAACAGCAATCTCTTGGTAGCAAGAAGCACCATATATAAATTTTGTTAATTAACATTATAAAACTAGAAAAAACTTTAATTAATTTCGTAATTTAACAAATTAATGTTTTTTAGTTAATAAATAATCTTTTTTTTTCAAAAGAAGTACCTTTTTATACTTAATTCTCACTAAAATAAACATAATAAATAAAATATAAATTTTAATAGTATCAGACTCATATTTTTTGTAATAGATGTTCAGAATATGCTTAATTTCTCTTATAAAACGACTGCACTTAAATACTTTAATTCAAGTACACGTTCTTGATTTCTTTTCTTACTCAAGTTCAAGCCTCGCTTGTTTATATCTTATTCATTCTCTGAGCATACTTTTCAACTATTTTCTTCGAGCATTTGAAAGTTCCATTGATAATGATAAAAATACTTAGAGTATTCTTAAAATTACTTTTTTGATAAAATCATTAAATACATTAAATTTATGAAAATACGTTCATTGATAGGAACAATAAATGTTTTTAAAAAAGCTGATTTAAAATAAGCAAATTGAGCTGACTGATTATATGGTTGTATAGATATTTTCCAATTTGAAAATTGGCGAAAGATTGGTAATATTGTAAAATTGAGCTGGCTCAGGATTGTAAAATCGGGAGCACAGACCAGTCAACGGAACTTCCAATTGGCGCGTTAGTAAAGAGGCCTCTATCAAACGAGCACGCCCGTACCGACCTCAGCGGTGAAGGCGATGGTTTGTTGAAGCCCCGAGGACTGCAGGCCCGTCAAGTTGACGGAGCTGCGTCGATGGCCACCGGCTCCCGTAGCCGTCGTCGAGGAGGATGTGACCCCGAGGCCGTGGCCGCCGCGTCGGTAGACCTCGAGCACCAGCTGATTCGTCGCCGCCTGAATGAGTTCGAGTATTTCATCACGCGGCTGAGTAACGACGTTTGTCGTCTCGACGAAGACGACATAGTCGCCAGGCCTCAGGCCCGATCGCTCCGCCGGACTGCCAGGATCGACGCGCTCCACCCGTGGCGGTCGGCCCCATGACAGTGAGAAGCCCCAAGGCACCTGGAAAGATTAAGCAAATCGTTAATTTCATTCTATTTTTATACTTTTACTTCTTTTCAATCCTCTTTTTAACTAGATACTTTTTTTCATTTCAGATTATATTCAGATTTCTACTTTTAATTTTATAACTTCAGTTTTATCGACTATTTAAAATCTCTAAACTAAGTAAATCTATATTAAAAAGTTTAAATTTAACTTTAGTTAAATTTCAATATTATTTCAGTTAATTTGCACTAATTTCGACTGGAAACTTGTATGATCAGATGGTGAAAGTTGCAATAACAGACTTTAGAGAAACTTTAACGAATAGAAAATTAAAAATCTTCCTTTGGTATATATAACGTAAGATTTTAAAATTAAAGTGAAGAGAGTAACAAAAATGAAAACGTATAATTTTATTTACATTTTGATAGTTTCATAAAATATTAAATGTTGATGTAACCAAAAAGGATTTTGAATTTCAATTTCAATATTTGAAATTGAGATCTGTATTTGCATATTCCGACATTTCACTTTAAACTACACGAAATAACTTTGTGCGTTGGGATCTTTTAATATTTCCAAAGTTTGATACTCACAGCAAGCGAAACTCGTGAGAAAATATTGTCGTAAGAGTAAAAGTTGTAAGAAGATGTTTTCAAATATTCAGCGACACGAATTCGAGATAAGCCTGAACGTTATTCAAATTTGATAAAGAAAAAGTTTGATGAACAGTTAAAAAAAAGTTTTATTTGCAAGCGCAAGAAAAGTAATAAACTATTGTAGGTATGAAAGCGTGGGGAAAAAAGTTGAGCTGTTATGGTCGTGGTAGGTACCTGATTAGCGTTAAGAGCAGGCCTGAGCAATCTCCTGGTGACGGTGCAGGGCGTCCTGCCTCCCCTGGCGGTGAATCCCGGGTGCAGAGGCAGCCCCGTGAGCGGATCGAGCGGCTCGAGCTCGAGGTGTCGCAGATAGGTGAGGTCGTCGCCGGCGCCGGCGCCGGTGCTGCTGTTGTTGTTATCTAGAGACTCGGCGCCGTCCTTGGAGAGCGGCGGCGAGACGACGGAGCCACGGCCGCCTAGCGAGTCCTGGCCACCGCTCCCGTAGCCCGGCACCGCCGCCGACGTGTTCCGGCCCGTGCCGACTTCCAGAGGGTGCCATTGCGCTTCCTGGGGCAATACAATTATCACTCGCTTTAAAAGACTGTATATACTGCTGCTCCAGCAACAAGCAACACAGCACACACTGGAAAAGCCCTTCTTCGACTTTATTCGGCACATTTTTATCTTACTCATTTCTCTTATTCATAGAGCCAGAACTTTTGTTTTTCCAGTGTGTGCATGCGTCTATAGTTGATATATAAATACAATAGTCAATAGTCAGGATAGATATATTAAAATGAAAACTAGCTACTACTGCTTTAGCAATTATCTCAGTACCTGTATGCGTGTATGTGTTTGTCCGCAAAAGCGTTAAAATTAATTGAAATAAATTTGAAAGAAATGCATTACTCTGCACTTTCGTTTCATCCAATGTCCGTTATAGTAGAAAAATAAAAAGCGCATCAAGGCACTCGACGAAAGATGTAGACAGGTATATTGGCATTGCTCGGAGTCTGACTTGGAATGGAAAATCATAAAATTGATGAATTGTTAGTACCCTTATAGGAGAGCGAGAAGAATAGAAAAAAAGAGACTTTCTAAACAATCATAAATATCTTAAGTAAAACTCCGGCGACGAGAAAGGCCATGCAGTAGATCGCAGCAGCAGCAGCAGCAAGGAAGGCAGCTGTGGCTGCAGCGCGGAGTGTGGTTAGCCGTCAAGTGTCCGTAGCGTTACTGCAGCAGATAGACGAGTGCGGCAACGCTCCTCTATTCGCGCACGACTAGCGCACGCAAATCCGCTTAGCCCTGACCCTGGCGGCTCTCTGCGAAGTCCTACCGATTCGATAGATCCGAGTCTGCACTTGAAAAAAGTAAACTAAAGGGAAAAGGAAAGCCAAAGAGCGACGAGTGTGGAACGCATCATGAGATCTCGCCCCGCGGCCCGAGTTAATTAGCGCACCCCAAGTGTGCAGCTCGTCATTTGCCAGGAGAACCGATCGTGCGCAAGGCTAAATCCATTAATTCACATTAATCGCCCGATCTCGTTACGAGCAAGAGACTCGGATTTTTTAAATGAACCCTCAACTGCTACGAGTGCCATTA
>JAPYZB010003616.1:0-10174 GCA_030522745.1 Eupelmus kiefferi | reverse complement strand
TACTAATCCTTTCATGAGACTGGTTAAGCCAACATTTTTACATTTATCTATTTCGATGGCATTCAGCTCGTATCTAATTTCTTCGAACAAGTGACAGATAGCGTTGTTGATCAGTTTTGTTTTCTCAACAGATTGTCTATTAGTTTTAATCAGTCGACCGCACACGTGTAGAGAGCTACGCGACGGTAATAGACCTAGATCTTGATGCTGAATGGATATTCGTATGACCATCGCTATTGTTGAATGTTGATGTATATATGGGAGATGCGCGTGCACCTCGTAACGCGCAACGGACTTATCAAATGCCACTGGCGACTGTATGCTTAGAATTTCTTCCATTTCGTTGAAAACAACAAAAAAACACGCGAGTTATTGTCCACCAGGGACGACTCTTAAGCCTAAAATTTTTAGGAATTTTATGTTTCGACGTGTTAGCGCTTTGACTGATTGTCGATGACTGATGGGCGGTGTCCATGTTTCTCTGCTTATATAGCTTTTGTGGCTATTGTAAACGATTCCCATCATCAAGATGCAATGTAATCGTTATCACTTCTCCTCGAAAATTAACCAAATCTCCGTCTTGATCGATTATACGTATTTGTAAGTACTCTATGCGTTTGGCGTTGATTGGAAGATAAATGATGTGTGATGGAACTTCGATGATTTTATATCCACGTGGTACAGCTGGAAAAAAATTCGTGAATAGTGTGCACTCTTTGTCCGTCTATATAGGCTCCCGAAGTAACTGGTAAATTGGAATTATGAGAAACGTTTGGTTCAAGTATGCGAGGAGTAAAACCTAGAAAGCGACCAATAGAATTTTTCGGCTGGAAATCGATTGGTTTATCACACTTTATGACACTGCGAAGTGTGTTGTTATTGGGCTTCAAGCTGATACCGATATCCTTTGTTGACAACTTCTTTTTCAGATACTTATCAATATCTTCAACTTCGTAACTGTCTACAGGTATATTTATGATATCTTCGCCTACGTGAAACTTATTACTATTGATGTCTATGCTTGGTATGAAATTAAATGTTAAAAGTTCTACTAATCCAAGAACTTAATTTTTATTTGGTGATAGTTCGATCGGTGGAAAGTATTGAGCTTCAAGTATTGATGAAGTACCTCAAAGAATCAGAGTTAATAAATCTCCCATGCTTGCTCAAATGAGAATGAAGAAATTTGTTCAAAGCATCAGTTTATATAGACCTGCACAAGAATTTTAAACAAAGATGGCCGCAGATGTACGTGTCAAAGTTTTGTTATCTCTCAGGATTGTATTTGACCTTAGCGTTGCCGAGATACATCATCAGATCAAGAGGAGGTTGTAGGTCACCAAAAATGTCAAAATATACGTCATGACCTCGTTTTCGATAAGCTATCCAGTGTGTTCCAGGACCACTAGCGTCATCTAAATTAATAATAGCTGATTTACGATAACGCGGTCCAGAAAGAGGTAATGCGTTTCTCATAAATACTCCTCAAAAATTTGGAATTTTCAAAATTTTGACATATTTCAATAAGTCGGCGTCGGTGAGGGCTTGTCTAGGCAATCTTATTTCGTCGATCTGTTTTTTTCCTAAACCTTTGCCTATGTACGGCTTGAGATGAATGCCGTGGCCGCTCTTGTGAGGTTTGAGATACAAGAGCAATAGTTTCCATCTTCTTATTATGTCTCTTATTCTCTTGCAATTCCTGTTTAGCTGCCTTGACGTCGTTAACAGCTTTCACAATTCCAGCAGCTCCTCCAGCCAGAGCACCAGTAGCACTTAAAGCTGCAAATAGAGGTATGAGGAATGGTAATGCTCCACCTACTTTCGATGGAAAAACTGGTAAAATTCGTGGAACTCTAACGTTTCGCTTTCCACCAGCTTGTTTAACAGCATCGCGTGCTTTCTTCAAAGCTGAGCGAACGACAATGAGTGCACGCTTGCTCGGTGCTGTTTTGAAAGTAGCAGTTTTTATCACATTATTTAGTGTGATCTGCTTCCTTCTCTTTTTACATCGTTTTGTCTTAGACCTTTTTCTGAGAGCCAAATTTAGACTTCAATTTCATGCAAGTAATAATTCGGCAATCGAAGATACAGTAAATTTAGATTCTCTGCAACATTTGATTCAGTCTGAAGTCCGAAGCATATACGACGTTACAAGTCGATTGAGATCCAGCCTTGACGAGATTTCATTAGAGATACAAAAGATAAAGAATAAATACGACGAAAAAATAAAAAAGATTGATGTAAACATCGAAGAATTTCAGGAGTTGATTCATGATTTAACAGAGTCATTGAAAAGTGAACTTCAGAGTATAAAAACAATTTGAAACAAGGTAGCAGTCATTAAACCTTCAAGCATGGAGCACGAAAGATTGGTAGAAGAGCTTCACAAACCCGCGAGACGTAAATATGTACGTCGGAAGTTTGATGTTCGAGGTCTAGATGAGGCAGGCGGATCTCGTTGAGATGCAACCGTATTCTCGATAAAACAAAGGCTCACAGTCATAGATATTTTCTCCAAGTCGCTATTCCTGCTAAGAATAAAACTGGCGCGGATGTCACTGCGGCTATGATATCCGTATTAATCAAAGGTCGAGTGCCTAAAAATCTGCACACAGATAGAGGCAAGGAATTTTATAATTCAGATTTCCAAAATCTTATTCACAAATACAAGATAAATTTATACTCAACGTACAGTACTCTAAAAGTTTCAATCTGTGAACGCTTCAATCGTATTTTAAAACATGCTATGTGGAAAAAGTTCAGTCTACGAGGTAGTTACAAATGGTTGGATATCTTACCTGAGTTGATAACAACTAACAATAATCGCAAACATCGAACAATCGCGATGAAACCCAAAGATGTGACAGCTGCCAATGAAGCTCAAGTCATGAAAAAATTTAACCAGCAACGCAGACCGACAAAAAAGCCAAAGTTCAAGGTCGGCGATAAAGTACGAGTAAGCAATGCAAAACATGTGTTCGAGAAAGGATATTCGAGAAAGGAACAGAGATCTTCACAGTCATATGTGTGGCAGCTACGAATCCAATGACGTACCATCTGAAGGACTATAGAGATCAATCCATCTCGGGTGGTTTCTATGAACAGGAACTGCTAAATGCCAAGTATCCAGATGTTTATCTTGTAGAAAAAATTCTCAGAAAACGTGGGAATCAAATACTTGTAAAATGGCTCGGGTTTGATAACTCGCACAATAGTTGGATCAATAAAAGTGATGTATAATTAATAAAAAAAAAGAATAATGTATTTTTTATGTAATGGTTTTTTAAATAAATAAACAATAGAATTTCACTGGAAAACAGAGTTATTTATTCACTATAATGCTCGCGACTAAAATACTCGCTGTATTAAACACTCTCATTTTAAGACACTTTTTTAACACTTTTTAACGTATAAAGAATAAATACTAGTTTTAACTGAAATTCATTAAAATCACTATCTACCCTAAAACTCGATACTGTAGCCTCCTTTGTAGATTAAAAACAGTTTATATTTATTGGCTTCTGCCGCCATTTCATAAAAGAATTCTTCATTCTTCTCAAAAGCATCTGATATCCGCTTGGGCAAGAATAGGTCAAACTCATTGTCAAGGACGGCAACAGTCTTCAGTCCATATCTGGTTTTGACCTGCTTCAACGCATACACCAGAATGACCTTCTTTCAGATCACTCAACTTTTTCGTTGGAAGATATTCGCCCTTAGCAATGTTGTTTAATTCAGCAAGATCCATCTGTAACAAAAAATTATACAATTTCTTAAAATTTCAAATATTTTTTTTGAAATTAGGGAGAGAGAGAGAAAGAGAGAGAAATTTAATACTAACCTTAAATAATGTACGTAATTCCTCAAGTTTTATACTTCTTAGGCGATGGCTCTCCGTCTGGTCGACTGAACTCAGGTCTCTGATGTCGCTGATTAAGTACCTCGCTCCTCACCTTGACTTCTTCCAACTCTTGCAGTGATGCTGGGGTAGTGGTCCTTTGTAGAGAAGATCCTCTTGGTAGCTCTTCAGTTGACGAAATGAGCTGTGACTCCTGGAGTTCCTGCTCATATAGAACTCTCCCTACCTCGAGATCTTCTCCCTACTTTTGATGACTTTTCGGCGGCTCGATTGCGGTGACTGGGATTGGCTCTCCCCACTCCTCGGTCAGCTCTTCAAGAATGTCAAGTCCCTCCATGTAGTGACCCCAGAGCAGAGTATCTGTGGTGCCAATCTGCAAGTACCGTTTGTCACCGTGAGCACTGAGAGCAATCTTCTTTTCCTTCTCAGTATACAATGTATGATGTCGAGATCTTATAGTTTGCTGCTCACGAGTCAAGACTACATCTTCACGCAAGCACTTGATGTAGTCATCGAAGGTTATGGTCGCCTTCACCACTGAGCTCTTGACTTCCTTTGCTTTTTTTATGGGCTTCTGATTTTGAATCTTGATGCTGTACATCTTGCTTCTCAGCCATACAAATTCCAAAATAATTTCGCCATTGCACTCATCTTTCATCAGGCCCACAACTTTCTTGTTAGCTCATGGCATGTTGAACTGATTTCTCTCGGGATAGTCCGATGTATCGAATTCGTGAATGTCTTGCTGCATTACGTCATATATATTGACGTTTGCAATCTCATACACCAGACTGTCGGTGTCTGTATACAAGATTTTGCTTCTATCTCCGACGCGATCTCGCATGTAATCATAATGAAACCGATACGATATGTCCAAAACGCAAAGTCCTACATATATCGGCTTATGAATATAAATCTTTGTTCGCAGAAGTTGTATTGCTACGAGATTCTCATCAAAGATGTCACAGCTATGAAAGTTTGGCCTGAAAATAAGTGCCTCGGCACCGTATCGTCCACTCCATTTACAAACGAACTTAACGTCAACGTGTTTTCGTTTGTTTTCCATTGTTTTTCCATAAACAGCGTTGTTGAAAAGTTTGAACAGCATTTTCTCAAACTTATTCTTGGCGTTCTTGCGTTTTTCGCTATTCAAGTCGATGTATGGTTTTAGCCATCGACTTTGATCGAACTGCAACGCACGATGAATCTTTTTAAGCCGCAGTCTGTGTTTCAATGCTTGCTTGAGTGCTCTGTAATGTAATACATAGCGTTGCTTGTCGTGAAGGGTGGTCATCAGCTTCTTCTGCTTGGATCCAGGAGGCCCCATGTGCTCAGCACAAAATGGAAGATCTTTGTGGGAATCGTGAAGTGTGATTGGATACTCTAAGTCAACTTCAAGAATATATCCAATCGAGTTTTCGTCGGAAACATTGAAGAAGTTTTGTCGCTCAATGTCAACTACCCATTTGAAGCCGTCATAGGGAAGAGGTTCCGTCATAGCCCAACCATACAGGTTATTCACATCGAAATACATGAGGTACTTCTCTTCATCAGGCTAGTAGCCCTCGGTCATAAAAGGATTATTAGCTTTAGCATAGTGGTTAGAGCATTGACTGTTATCTCCTCTTTTCCCATTCTCCACAAACATAAGCATGTCAATGTCGGTTAAAAGTTCCAGCTAAATCTATTGAAAAACAAAAATTCATTGATTATTTTATCCTGATTTTAATAATAATAAATTTAATAAATATACCTCAGTGTACTTGAGCATTGCATCCTACGAGAGTCCTGGAGTTGTATAATAATGAGCAGGATCCAAGCCGTAAGCTTCAACACAGTTATTTCGAAAGTTTTCGAAAATTTCGGCTAACAGCAATACGTCCGTCTTGAGGTACAAGTCAGAGTACTGACCAAGAGTTTGGATATCGAAAGCTTGCCAAACTTTTTTACCATGTTCATAATCTTAATCAGTGATATCAACTTCGTATAAGCTGGTAAGAAATCATTCTTAGAGGGGAGACTGACATCCTTCAGTTTCTCGAAGGAGGATACATAGTCGTAAGGAAATACACCTTCACTTTTTAGTAAGACGATTTGTTCAGAGGAGAATCCATCATCTTGTTGAAACACTCGCTCCACGATATTAAGACTCTCTAAGTGTGACGCTAGCTTGTCTAAAGATAAAACCATAAACTTAAACGAGTCTATGAAACGTAAGCTCATATCTGTGCCTTCAATGAACTTTGTGAAAGATATATATTTCTGTTTTGTTTGAGGTAACAGAAACAATCGTCCTAGAAAACTGGTCGCTAATTTTTCAATGAAAAGGTGTGAATCGTATCTGCTGAGGTCATGCAAAACCACAGGTATAGTTCGCGAATCTGTGTAATTGATATTGCACGAGTTATATGCTGGACCTCGATACCTAAAATTTACAAAATCACGTATTACAGTGTAACGCGGCAAATTGCCTTGTTACAAGAAATTGCTAGCTTTTAAATAATGCGTAAGCGAGCCAGCTGAAAGTATAGCACAGCGAAGGAGTAAACAGCTGCGAAGTGGCTTCTCGCGGTCGAGCGTCGTGTTGTTGTCACACTCGCGCACACACATCTAAGCTTTGTTTTGGATTTCGAGTACGTGTTAGCTCGGCTAGTTCGACAATTCCTTTTGAGCATTTTAAAACTTTTCCTTTTGAGATTTGAAAGCCTTTCCTTCTCCTTTTTCCCATATGTAATTATCATTTATTTTTATTCTATACTCCCCCCTTTCTTTGAGAAAAGCAGCAGGATTAGCTGTAAAGAAACGCATGCATATAGAAGCTGCATAGCCGCCGTCATAGATAGAGAGATAGCTAGCAGCAGAGACCCGGTCGACACAGGCATTGAAGGCGCATACGCGTCTGCACCAAATCTAGAGATGGGCCACATAACGCAAGCGAGCTTGACTCGCGGAGAAAGACTTCTCGACCAGCGTCGCAAGCGAGCGGATGACAGCGCGAGCGACTAAGCGGTGGCCCAGCGAAAGATGGAGAGGGAGAGAAAGAGAGAGCGGCAAGGCTGAGTGCGGCTTGAGGCGGCGATTCGGAGACGCTCAGCGACGGCATGAAGTGGCTCGTCATCTGGCTCTAAGATTTGGCTGCGAGGCCCGGAGTAACGGCGACGACGGCATGTGAGGATGCCCGGCGAGATCCACAAAGTAGTTGCGTGAGTTTAGTCTGGTGCTGTTTCCTTGTTTTCCCTTTTCCCCCTTTTGAGTGCTCGAGTGTGTCATGCGTGCGGTGTTTTGTGTGATTGTAGTGTCGCGGTGATGCAATGTGTGGTACGGTGTGCTCTCGACAACGCGGTGTTCGCGAGAGGGGAAGGCGCGTTACGGGAGTTTTATCGGAACTTGCGAATAATTGTGTAGAGTCTCGTGCGTATTGGCTGGAGCCCAGTTTTATCTTTTGTAATTTTAAAACGTTATTAAATTTGTCAATACTGTTTTGTAGAAATTGTGTTTTGAGTTTTATTTGAGTGACCATTTTAATTATACAATAATTCGAGGCTGTTGAGTTCCCCAACGGTCCTCGGGTTACAACAGAATATTGTGAAAGAATATTTATGTACTTACTCTCCTGTGAAGTGGCAGTGATCGTGAACTTTTGTGTAACCTTCTTTTGTGGCCCCGTTAAATTCCAATTTTTCCTGAATAGTCAAACATCTCATTGATCGAGGATTTTTATACATTTGGTCCAATTACAAAGCAAGGGCGTGAAGATTCATGACGAATCATTTTTCTCCGATCGAGTGTTTTGCCGTTTCGAGTGTTTCAACATTTCACAAAAAACCAACACTAAATGCCTGATGATGCTGATATGCACGCTTCTCATTCTCTACCGGTTTTAACAAGCATTCAAAGTCCGCATAAACTACAAAAGGCATACGATTTTTGCAAGTAAAGTTTTTAAACTCCAGAATACTGTCCTTTTTACTCGGAAGCAGAATTTTGCACTCGTTCATATTATACCGATCAATCACATGCTCATTCAATTTATCAGCTGAATAAAAGAAATGTAGACAGCGATCGCAAAGGTGAATTTTAGCTTTGCGAGAAGTTAACTGACTTCGAATCAGTCGAGAGAAAGATTTCATCCAAACATTGTGGAACTTGTAAGGTCTATCGAAATCATTAACTATCTCTTCTTCGTCTTCATCCTCATCGACATAAAAATTCTCCAGAAGAAGCAAATTGACATACTTATCTTTCTTTTGTGCAGTCAAATGACGTTGTAAGACTTCATACGTTTCTCGTTTTTTATTTAAAAAGTACACGTTCACAGAGATTTCATTTTGCTTCTCAAATTTTTTAACTTGACACGGATTAACTGGAAATTGTATTCCAGTGAAGTCATACTTATTTTGATGTTCGATGCAAGACGAGACTCGATTTGCATTTATCTGTACAGGATGCATCGCTGACAAAATGACCCACTTAAAACGTTTACGCAGGCATGCTTTATCTTGATAAACTGTGGTAAATCAATAAAAGAACTCCCCCTTATAGAATTGAACTTGTTAACGGTTAAATTCAATATAGATTTCAGGGACAAACCTGAATCCTGTTCCTGAAAATCTTCCATATCCGGGCTAATAACTCGCTCAACATTAATATCAAACCACTCATTTAAGTCTGTTGAGGAATATATAGAAACTGTCTTAATATTAAAATATTTAATGTCATTGAGCTCTCCGTCTTCTTTAACTATTGAATAATCAGCTCCTAACACGGTATTCATTTCAACAGAATTTTGCTCTTTAAGAGTCTTTTTCACTTGTGAAATAGACTGCTTCTTTGCATCCACTAGAAAAGTTTTGATATTCATATGTTTCACATTTGTAATCACACCACTTTTGATTATATTTTCAAAAGCACTGTTGACATCATCCCAATCGACAGCAGGAACGTTCATCCCGTCTCCATTCACTGTGTGAACTTCTTCAGCTGCTGCTGCTGCTGCAACCCCTTCACCACTCACTGTATTATTTTCTGTAAATGGTTCTCTCGACATTGACTTCGGGTAACAAAAACTTGCGCAATAAGTGCAAAACACTTTGAGTCAGAGATCTAGCAGCTTGAAGTTTCTTTTTGTCTGCTACCGACAAATTGGGATTGTTCGCTAAGATGTTTGCCTTTTTTAGCGCCACTTCACCTAGATTTATACATCTTCTTACATCATCAACATCAGCTTCGCCAGATAATACGTTCTGATACGATCTGTACAGTAGAATAGACGAATCCTTGAAGTATTGAGCCATGTTGACTGTTTCTCGTTGATCCGATCGATGAACTGTGATCTTTTACTCAATTTTGCACCTTTTTATAGAAAAATCATAAGGATTTAATTGGCTATAATCGCATGGTGGGGATGCTGCTAGTAACAAGATTGGTCAGAAGCATCGTGGTGGGGATATTAGTGATAAGATTTGTCAGAGGCATCGTGAGGGGGAGGGGGTGCTAGTAACAGGATTGGTCAGAGACATCGTGGTGTGGGACTAAGCAAAGATCGCGAGTATATAACAAGATGCTCGTTGTCAAAAAATCATTCTTCTGAAAATAGTTAAAAAGTTAACTTGTCAAAATGAAGTACATAGTCGACGTCCAGGAATTCAAGACTACCGTGAATGAGTTCGTCTACAAAGAGGAGACCATAGTAGTTCTGGAAGAAGATGCCATTCCATCAGTTTTCCTTTTCAAGCCGCCTTATAAATGGGATCTCTTGTTACAAAAAAACAAGAGCTAAAATCACCGGCTGGAACTTAACTATCATGGAATACTGTGGCGATGGGGTGACATTCCATACGAAGATATCAGCAGAACTCTTCGTATTATTCTTGACAGCGCCGACGTATACGGAAAAAGCTGAGTGGATAAAAAGAATACTCCCTGATCAATAAAATTAAAACTTAAAAATTATAAAAATTTCTTTACATTTTCTATATGTTTACTTCTCAATCTATTCAGCTTGGTTCACAACATCGAGGACATTGGTTGTCCATCATTTAAGAAGCTTCAGATGAATAATGTGGCATGCAGTGATCACCTTCGCCATATCGACACGGCATGTGCATTCAAAATGTGCAAGCGATGAAAAAATGGATGATCGAACGTAAAATACACAAAGAATAGTATATTGTTCAACTAGAGAGGAAAGTTGACTTTTTCTAGCGAGGCGCGCCAGGGGCGCCCTCGACTCTCACTCGTGCTCAAAAATCATCCGAGTCTGAAAAAGCCACCTCCTCCCTTGTTAAACACTGTGCTTTTTTTAACAAGAGCATG
>JAPYZB010003615.1:0-13465 GCA_030522745.1 Eupelmus kiefferi | reverse complement strand
TAACGGCGAGGCAGAGCCGCCGGTAATGAAGTCGCTTTTCAGCCAGATAAAAAGAACATTATTCAGCCTGGCGATAATTGCCTTTCGGGGACGGTGCGCGCTTTGTGCGCGCGAGACAGCCGCCCCCGCGAGCATTTTCGATAGCGATTAGAAAAATCTGTGGATACGAGCTTTTGCGATGGCGCCTTCTTTATTCTGCATCTCTGCGAATGCTAATTTCTAGTTCGTTGTTGTTGTATTTCTCGAATTCACAATCTTTTCTCTAATTAAGCTTCAGTCTCTAATTAATCATCCATTCGACAATAATAATTAATAAGAAAAAATTAAACCTATGCTATGCTTTAAGAAGGAAATACACCTGTTAAAGTAGAGGAATCATAAAAAGAGCAGTTGCAGCAAGCGATCGATGACGTGTCGATGCAGCAATCAATATAACCTACGCAGGAATCAAGATACAGTAGAAAACTCCAGCGACATGTACGATAGCTAAATTCGTTAGTATAATATCTCTTTTTCTCTTGGCTCGCAGGCTAGCCCAGACGATTTAGGTAGACAAACTGGAATACCTCGTGAAAAGTTGATGAAGTTTCCGGCAGGCGAATTCGGCATCAGGCTCAAATTAAAACGACAGCAAGCAAGCCTGGACGATGACAAGGAGAAGCAGCGTTAAAAGCAACAAGTCGCACCTCTTGAATTTTTAATGTCCGACTCGAGTTCGTTGCTTTAGTACTTTTGCTACTCTCTTCATTCTTGTGAATTAAGAATTAGGAAAGGATGATTTAATATAGTTTTTCTAAAGATATACTTATAAGAACAGTGCAAATTGTGCTTGTTAGGCTATCAACTTTTTACTCTAATATAATT
This sequence comes from Eupelmus kiefferi, assembly GCA_030522745.1. Lineage (NCBI taxonomy): Eukaryota > Metazoa > Arthropoda > Insecta > Hymenoptera > Eupelmidae > Eupelmus > Eupelmus kiefferi. Next base: position 12,601 of record JAPYZB010003615.1, on the reverse strand, counting down.
ACTTATAATCCAGTATCTTTATTCATCAATGTCTCGTAATCGTTTTGTTGCCTTTCCTGTTTTATTGATGAAAAATATCGAGATAGAGAGCTCTATGCATCGGTTAAATTGGCAGAAGAAGAGAACATAATAGTATGGAAGAAATATTTATTTTTTTTTATATTAATGTTAGTAAACATAGCCAATTTGAGAGAAAAAAAAAGATACAAATAAAAGAAAAAGCCATATCTCATTATTGGGGCTTTTGGACAAGTCCGAAAGCAACATAAATTTCTCTCGAGCTCCTCTGGTGATGTGTATTTGCAGGGAGCTTCGTGTGGCCGGCGCTGCTAGTAGCTAAGCTAAGCAGTTACTTAACGTCAGATCGATCTTAATCCAGGAACAGTAGTATTAGTCCGGTATCGAGGATTAGATTCCGGCACTCTTACATGTGCACACACTCAAGAGAGTGAGAAAGAGAAAGCGAAAAGGCGAGAAGAGAAGAGAAGAGAAGAGAAGAGAAGCGGCGCACTTATAGGAGGGGGTGGCCGGGCAGCACTTTGCCAAGCCAGAAAGCACATACATCAGGATCTGGCGCGAGAGAAAGAGAGAGAGAGAGAGAGAGAGCTAATCTGATTCCCCTAACAATGTGCACGCGTCCGAATCTTCTTACATGCGCACACATGCGCGCTGCTAGCTTCAAAACTTGGCCGAAATGCCCTACTCCGTCCTTCCTATATATTTATATATATATATGTCGCTAGCACGCGCGATCCTATGGATTTTGGATTTCCGCCGTTACGCGTAATCTCTCGCGCTAATAACCGTGATTTATCCTTCTCACCGTATTTTTTGCCACGGGCCTTTACCCGAGGCTTGCGCACTCGACGATCGACTTTTACGATTAGAAATCCTGCACTGCCGAAAGCTGGCCATTTTTTTTATTTTAACGATCCCACCCCAAAGATGTATTGAGCTACGCCTGCGCCTCTATCTACATAAGCCGCTAGATCGGCAAAAAATCCAGAGTTTCAAGGAGAAGGAAAGGAGGAGCTGCGCGCGCGCGATAATAAATCTGCCTGAATATTTAGAGGCGCAGTCTATCTATATATATATGCGTGCAGCGCGCACACCGCTTACAAATATGTATTCGTGCAAGGTTGATTGAATGCTCGATTCGTCCGAGAAAAATGGAGACTCATTACGCGTTTGAGGGTAGATAAGTTGAGACGGGAGAAAAGTTGTTGTTTGAAATTTTTGGAGCAAGAGAAAGAGAGCGAGAGTGTCTAGCGTTCAGATTAGATTGTATCCGCGCGGAGAAGGCACGCTTTTAGGGCTCTTTCTCTCTCTCTCTCTCTAAGCCGGAGGGATTTTTCGTCGTGAAAGAATGGCTTTCATTAATGGGCCTCGGGGGCCGCTGAATCAACCTGCGCGCAGGCTGTCGCGCAGGCGCTGCTAGATAAGAACTCGTTGCAGCCGCCGCCGCGCCGCGCTCGACGCTCCACAAATATTTATCATCGCTCGCGCAGCCGGAACTACACCTTCTGACCTACAGGCTGACCTGCCACAAAATGCTCGCTTCAACAAATTAAACAATCCATGCGCTCTTAGACGCTTTTATATGCTGCTCTAATGATACTTGCTTTTCTCACGCTTCAATTTTTAAGCTCGCTCCCTCTCTCTTTTCGAGGAGAAAAATTCAGCTTTGCATTTTTGAGCCACGTAGAGGGGCGTTATCAGCAGGCTAATGTTTGGAGTTGGGCCGGTGCGGAGATTCGAGGTGTACCGGAAGTGGATAATACTTCCTCTGCGCGAGCGCGACCGCTTCGCGCTTATCGTCCCTTATGCCGTGGGAACATTTACTCAATGGACTCGCCTATGAAATTAGTCTGGAAATTCCTTTACGGAAGCTGACTCTGTTTACAATGTAAACTTGGGCACCGGATAGCCTAATAAATTTGTCAGCAGAGAGAGAGAGAGAGTGAGACAGAGGCCGCTGGGAGCGCAGCTTCAGCTGGATTTTTACAAAGCATTTAGTAACGTTTGCATATATATTTAGTTTTATTATTTACTCATTAATCTATTTAACCTGCTGCTGAGCTGCAGTCTAATCTCAGGAAAGACTTATAATACGTATAAAAGAGAGATGCATTGTATCGTTATTAATGCAGATAAGAATTTTGAAAAAAGAAAGCAAGTTTGCCTGCAGGCGCAAGAGCGCAGTTTGCATAATTTACAATATCTGTGCTGCGCGAGAGGTTCGCTCAGGTAAGATTATCTTGGCGAAACTCGGCTCTGACTGACGTCAGCGAGACTGCTACCGAGCGAGCTGCTTTGGACGGGCCTCGCTTAACGAGACGCCTCGATTAAATAAAAAATCCAAAGTCGGCCCCTCATCGACGCGCAGTAGCATCAGATGCTTTTTCAGCTATACCGTTAGCAGTTGCGGGGGGGGGGGGGGGGGGGGGGGGGGGGGGGGGGGGGGGGGGGGGGGGGGGGGGGGCCAGGGTATACGGTGGTCGTTATCGTACGCGCGGGCAGGTTCATGCCAACCGACAGTTAAGGCCGCGGCCGGCGCGCGAGCGCAATAAATTCGTTGGCAGAAAATAAAGAGAGAAGGCTAGCGAGAGAGAGAAAAGCAAGGGAGCTGAGCGCGCGAGAACGATCCAATCGGTTAACAGGGAGGTGTGCCGGAACCAGCCCACCTTTTAACGCTTCAGCGTGCAAGCAACCCTAGTTCAGAAAGGATCTGCTCTCTTTCTCCGAGAGCGAGAGCAAGAGCAAGAGAGAGAGAAAGCAAAAGATAGAGCGTCCGTGCACGCACCGCTCATTACCAGCGACAGCTTTTCTCGGGGCTCTCGCCTTTCCTTTCATGCGCCTTTATGCCTTCACTGATCGCTGACCGATCATTGCTCCTCGTCACGCCAACCAACCTGGTCCAATCTCTTTCTTATCACTCCACCCCCATTCGCACCCTACATCAAATGCTTCACTTGCGACCACTGCACTCATGCCAATAGTACACCTCCCTTATTCTTCTCCAATTAAAATCTCTTCTTTCATTAACCTACTTGAGTAAATACCGATATATAGTTTAACCAACGAGATGCCCACCAAATGCTTCATCAATATACATTCGAATTTCTTAATCTTCTGCAAAGAAAAAGAGAGAAAGATAAAACAAATAACACACTCTTTCGTGGGACACTGGCCGTCATCGCATAATTTTCGAGTTGGCCCCATGTATATACATATGCTTGCGTATAATCGCTTATCTTATGCTCTAGGACATTTCAGACGGAATTTTTTAATTTTACACTTCAGACGATTGACGTTTGACACGAATATAAGTTTTACGTAATCGATGACTGAATATCGATTCGGGCTCTTTAAAGCCCAAGCTCTGGCTCATGTATATGTTTACATATTTAAATTGCCGTGTTAATAAAAGTAAAAAAAAAAAAATAATAAAAAAAATATTTTTTTAGTTAAAATCTTGACTCCCGTAGCTAATTGGAATTGAAAAATAAAATCAACTTCCATTAGATAGAATATCGAAAAATAATCGGTTCTCATTTCTTCTTTTATCACTGCAAGTACACGACTGTACAGATATGCTAAGCCATTGTGATGTCAGCGGTACAATAAAATAAATTGCTGTATTTTTGTTAGTGTTAAATTGAAAAAAGAAGATAACGTCTATAAATGTATTTAGCAGATTAATAAGTATTAAAATAGTTTAAAATGAAAATCGTTTGAAGGAAGATATATTTAAAATTTTTAACCGTTAGGAAAAAAATGTAGATTCTTAAGAGATTTTGCTAATTATTATAAAATTTCCAAGCTAGTTGATTAAGGTTCAAGGGAGCTGGTGTGCTTTCTTTCTCTCACACCTTACTTTATCCTCTTTCCGTCTTCTTTTTTTTGTTACTTAGTACATATATAAAGCTTGTGCTTGGCTTGGTATTATCAGTGATCTTATCGAGGCGCTCGGTCTTCCGGCCGAACGCAAAGAGAAACGAGCTTGCTCGCTCGCGATTCAAAGGTGTGCAACCGCAAGGGCCACGCCCCAATTAGGTCGAACGGTCCGTTCTTACTCTCCCCCTTTCTATACTCTCTAGACTCTGTGCTATTTTACGATGAGAATGTCCGCACCTGCGGTGACACCTCGGCGCGACTTACACCCCCACTCCATTCTGCAACGCTCGAGTGTTTTATGGCGGCCAGATAGTCTCGCACGCACGAGGACTACGCGCGGCTATGCGCGCTCATCTAACCTGCCGCTCGCTCGCTCTTAACGGCACCCTATCCTTCCCTCTTTTTCTACTTCACACGCCACTTTCCGCGTATATTCGAATCTTGATTCGCTTGCGCTTTTCGATCGAACCTCACAGCCAATTTATCATTTCGTTCGTTGCTTTGACTGCAAGCAACACTGCAATACAATACATGCGTGCGATTCAATATCTCGCTCTAGCGAAGAGCCTTTTCTTTTATCTATATCTGACTGGAATAAATCATACCTTGCTCCTTTTTAATGACCATACTTTTCTATATATAACTGACCTTTTCTCAAATTTCATACATCAAAGAATGATTATAATTTTTTTTTATCAAACCTACTCACTCACATGTTTTGTAAATGTCCTTATACCAATAAAATTATCTAAATTATCACAATGAGCTTGAGCTGGCGTAATGTACTTCTATAAAGACAAACTGCAAGTTTTCCTCTGTTGATGAAATAAGGCGTCTGCTTATCGCGTGCGCCTGTCAAAAACACCACGAGAAAACGCCTACTTATGAAATAAAGTTGACATGCTGCTGCTTCGAGAAAACATATTAGAGAGCTTAGAGACTTTCTACACTCACCTTTCACATTTCGTCTGTAGCATCTAATCTATCAATATAAGCTTTTCATTTAAAATGATTTTACCAACATTTGTTCAGCTCATACTTATAAGTGTCATTAAAATAAATATTGATAATTGAAAAAAATGTATAAAAAAAAAAAATAAAATAAAATAAACAATAACGTAATAAGAATCGATACTTTTTGCATTTAATACACGCCCATTTTATGACTAACTCGATCGTTCGTCATTGAGTCGTCGTTGGCGACTAATATTCGATTTACGACACAAATCCCAGATTTGTCGATGATCTAAGAAAGGAATACAAGTCTTTGAACAGAGATAAACATGATGCAATGCCTTTACACTAGTCAAAGTGGTGCACATAGCTTTTTCAAATTTCCCACGTCGTCTGCGAATATATCGCGCTCTCTTTTGTGGTCTGTATGTGCGCTGTGTATGTTTGTGTGTGTGTGTGTGTGTGTGTGTGTGTGTGTGTTTCACTGATGTTTTGTGTATCATTTTGCTTCGCGCAGCGCCGACTCATTTGCATTGAAATGTTTTCTTGCTTTGAAACGTGCAGTCGTGTCGCTGGCGCGCGCAAAATATTGCCACAATAACTTAATGGTGCTACGTTATTGTGGCTCTCGGGAATTTAGTATATTCGTTTTTTTTTTTACTTTTTTTTGCTTTGCACTACGACCATAGTCGCGCTCGGTTTTCTCGTATGCATTATCGCGTGCGTTGTTTGCTTTATTGTGTTGTAAGGCTCCAGCCGAGTATTGTTAAAATATGGTTTTTATAATGCGCTCTTTCACTTTGAGCTCGAGTTTACTGCCTAAGCTATTGTAAATTGTAAAATAATGTACGAGCGAAGATCGTGTCTAAATAATAAAAGTGTAAAACGTAAGGTTTATGAGAATATGTCTGACAGGGCTCGGCTCTTTTCCACTTGCGACTGTTGTATTTTTATTGAAAACTGATTATCTTCAAAGTAGAATATAGGAATATTAAAAAAGGCAGAAAGATGTTTATATATAACCAGACTAGTTGAAATGTACAATTTTTCTGGATGAGAAAGAAATGCGAATTAGAAGAGGAGAGAGTTGAAGGGCGCGATTCTCCATTCTCCGTGAGCCGTCTACTCTTGCGCTCTGTATGGTATGTCGGTGTCTCTCGCCGCACTTTAATCGCATTTGGATGCAATGTTGCGGAAAATTTCATTTGAGCGCGGGAGGATGAGGCCTGCGCGGCGCTAAAGGGATCTCGACATATCCCGCTGCGCGCACGACTTTGTCTCCGCTCGCGACATTTGCATATATCCATTCGCGTGCGCTCAGCTACTCGAATTTATGCGCGCGCGTGCGGGCACTTATATGCCCAGAGAGCAGTCCTTAATGCGCTCCTCGCCGCGGGAATTGTCTTTAACGAATTCACTTCAGTCCAGCTTCTGCTGAGCTTACGGATATTGCTAAATTTTCATTCAACCGCGCATATATATGTCAAATTCATATTATATATTTAACTATTTCATTTGGATTTTTCGACATTTTTTATTATAGTTAATAAACTATTAATTGTTATTTCATCTCTAAAGCTGCAAACTATTGATGGGAAAATGAAATTTCTCTTTAGCAAGCGCAAGTTGGGAAATTTCCAAGGAATATTATAATGGGCCATTCGCGCGCATAAACATGTATAGTTAAGTATCCGAGATTTTACAGCGGCGGCGGGCGGGATATAGCGCGTTACGCGCGAGAACGCTGCAGCAGCTGCTAACGCGAAACAGCAGAGCTCGATTTCTTCGGGGATTTTATTGCGCTTGTTAGCTGCGTGATTTTACAGTGCGATTTCTCGCGCAAGTTCCGGCTAAATGCCCGTAGCACTATCGGCCGAACAGCTCTCAGCTCGCCTGATTTGCGAACTGTCCAATTATTGCGATTTGCCATCGCCGCGCTGCGCTTGCGTCATTCGAATTCATAAACTAGCGATTTCATTTTCCTCGCGCGAGGCTCGTCCAGGGCTCCGGCACACAATCGCTACTTCTATCACAACGTGCCTGCGCGCGCGTTTCGCTCAAACTCACACAGAAGCTCTTAACTCTGACGTTTAAACCTTGTATTTTCAACGCTTTATCGGCCCTCCGATGCATTAGGATATTTTTTTTAACCTCCTTTCTCCAACACCTTCTTATTTATATTCACCTTTTAGAGTCTGCGCATTGCCTAATACAAAATAATATCTTAAAAACTTTTACTATACTGTATGTGTAAGTATTAAAATCGGTAAATAAAAGTATATTGCATGACCAGAAGAATAGAAATAATCCTCATTTTCAAATCCATCAAAGGTTAATAATCAAGAGCTCTTCAGAAATCGTTTAATTACAGGCGCACGGTGTACTGTTTGCTCAGGCTCGACTTATAGTCACGACAGTGTATGGTGAAATAACGCGCGCGCCGTCAATTTGTTGGGCGTGGCAGTGGTTCACCGCTCGAGCGATATACCTGTCTAATTCCGTGTAAATCAAGCCGCTCGTCGCCGCGCTTGTTCGACTTGACTCATTTATGGCTGATATCTGCGATTCTCGCGTTATTCGATTTTCCACGCCGATCACCCCTCGGCCAGATAGGAACCTTCCCTTTCGTATTCACATATCTACTTCCTACTTCTACAGTCCTTCATTTTTTTTCCTAAATTACTTCTATGAGACACTGTATTTATGACACTGAATTTTTAAAAGCTTTGTGTTGAATCATCCTGTATACTTACGCCTTTTTAAGCGTGCAAGTAATTTTAATCTTTTCGGATCCACTTCCTACTGGATTTCCGATAATCATAATGAAACTTGTTAATAAATTATTAAAATGGATATGCACAGCTAACAAGTTGACGCATGCAAGGCTCGAAAGGTGCGTAAAATGTTAATGAAGATCTAGATACACAGAATGACAGATAGATCGAGCGCGCGAGAGAGATAAAGAGAGGGAAAAAGAGAGATAATCGTAGGGGTAAAGGAGGAGCATTAGATAGGCAATCTGGCTGACCACGTGAAACAACGGGCCCGACGTGCCTATACGAGATGCACCATCGTAGAAATAACAAATGACGTGCTATACTAATTAATTACTCGGCTAATTAGAGCGCTATAAGTAGCTACAGAGAGTATTGCGCTATGCTCTGATGCACTTGTCTTCAAACGTATCTCGCTAAAATGATAAAGCATAACCGCGGTAAAGCTTTTGAAAGCTCAATGAACGAGCCAACAAAATATCAACTTGGATAATTATCGGCTTCTCTCAATGAGGTCAATGGAAAAGTCCGAGTCCGCGGAAGAAAAAAAAAGAAGAGTTTCGAGTCTCGAAAGGAGATGAAAGGAGCTCGCTTGTTAAAGCTCCGGCTCGTTGTTAACCGCACGAGGGGGATATACTTAAAGGAGACAGCAGTCCCCGTGACGAGCCTGCCGAAGAGAGGTTGCACACACGGGCATAGACTCTGGCGTCGATGCGCGCGCGCGCGCAAGGTATATATACTAGTACTGTCTCTATACATATATGATTGGCCGCGTGGCGCAGATGTCACTCGTTATGTAAATGTCCAAGTGTTTACGACAAGACACCTCTCTGCTCGGTATAACTAGCCGCGCCGCACCGTAACGTATAATGATACCTAAGGAATACACGTCTTCTCTCCAAGCTCGCTCGCTCACTCGCTTCTTCTTCTTCTTCTTCTTTCTTTGCTCCTCCTTTTCTTATAACGCCTTAAACCACAAGACAATTTTTTTCCAACTCAACGCCCTTTTCGTAACTTTGCTTACACAATATGTCCTTTCCTCGATTTTACTCTATAAGGTTTAGTTTGATTTTTATTCCTTTGATGGTTTTCTATAATTTATAACTTGTACATATAATTAGAGCTGACAGATTGTTATGAAATTTAAATCCTAAATAATAATTACGTCAAGTCAACTGGGGAATAATGACTTTAGCCAAACTTTGAAAATTCGAGTAAAGGATAAATTCCTGAATAAGCATATATAAATTATATAACTCGTTTAAATAGCTGTTTCACTTATTTGCATTGGTACTTGATAAAATTTCATTTGATTAACATTGATTAATGATTTATTAATATTCCATTAAGATTCGGAGAAAAGTTATATATCATAATGAGTCGTCTCCTATACTGATTCAGCTTATCTGCGCAGGTATAAAGAGAACTCGCTGGGCTAAATAAAAGTTTCAGCCGCAGATATCTGCAGCAGAGAATGAAGTCTCATCTGAAGTAGGAAAAAGAAAAAGGAAAAAGTAAAAAAGAAAAAAGGCAAAAGGGCAAAAAAGATGGGCACGCGAGTGTCAATGGATCTTATCCGAAGGAGAAACGAGCCCGTACTGCCGACAAATTACACGGCAAGTTATACAGCGCTGCTGCAGTGAGAGCGCCTAGCTATATAAGATCGCTTTGTCACTCGCGCTCGACTCGGAGCTACGACTCTCAGATGCGACAACTTTTTGGCCCGAGCTACTCCCCCCTTGCGGCTATCTCGTTCGCGTACGGAGCCCGGCCGGAGAGCTAACTCTTCTTCGGCTCTAATTGCGTTAGATAGCGGCTACCTTATTAATAACCCCCGCATCTCATCGCAGCATGCCACTTTCCATCTCGCTATTCGCATTGCAGCTCTCTCTCTCTCTCTCTCTCTCTCTCTCTCTCTCTCTCTTCGTCCTTTTCTCTTGCGCGCTCTCGCACTCTATAAGACTTTTCTTCTTCACTCACTTTTTTTCTTCAATTTCCTTCACGAACTATCCACTTTTTACTCTCATGAATAAGATAATGTTACAAATTTATTAGTCAGTGCAATATCGAGTTGGCAAAAGTATATACGCATGTTTATCGATATAAAGTAGCTATCTTCATGTGCAGTTAATAAGTAAAAGATTTTTTAAGAATAAAAGAGACTTTTGATAGAGATTGTTAGTAGATTTGAGTAAGATAATGATTATTGAAAAAGAAAAAGTTAGCTGCCCTCAGGAGAAGGGATGAGTGGAGTCCATAAAGGTATAGTTGTTATGCTTGGAGATCCGTTGGAAGTACGAGCTCGTTTTCTATAAGCCGTGTATTGTCGGCAGTCCTAAGGGGCAAGAGGGATTTGAAGAGGTGGGGGGATGGGGGGTGGGGTGGGGGGGGGAAGGATAGCAGGACAAGGCATTTCACTTAATGATAACCTGACTTCTCAGGGGCCGTTATCGTCGGGCTCGTCCTCGCGCGCGCGCGCGTCGTCTCATATACGCGTTGCTCCTCTTTTCTTATTTTTCCTCTTCCTTTTTCTTATTCGCCGCAGCTTTCTCAGGCAGAGTCCTTATCGTCCGGACCAATCTCGCTTGCGCGTTCACCTACCTCTTCGTCGTCCGATTCTTGATGCGTCGCTGCCAGCTTGTTTCGCGAAAACTCGTCGGGGACGCGCGCGAGTGCAGATCCAGATAAAAAGACTGACCGACCGGCCAACCGAGCGCGCTTCTTATCGTCCGCACAATTCTCTCTTCTCGGCCTTGGAGCGTCAATGAATTATCCTTGCTGCAAACGATTGCAGAAACCGACTTTTTTTTCCTCAGCTCTCAACAAATTTCGGCACAGATTATCGACTCCTCCTCTTCTTCTTCTTCTTCTCCTCCTCCTTCTTTTACTTTTGCTTTTGCTTTTGCTGCCCCTCATCCACAGTTTTCTATTGACGCTGGCAACAAAAATTGCTTTAATATGAACCTTTAGTTTTGACATTGATGAATAATTGTGATGAGTAATTAAAGTGCGTGCAGTAAGAAAGTTTGAAGAACATGGTCGGACAAGTCGAGGTGTCTCTTAATCGGCTTTCTTCAACTCGTGGCTATATAAGTAGCGGAGCTCGTTGAATAAACATAAGGGGGGCTAAGAAAAAAGGTGTTTTTCTTTGAAGTGCGTCTCTTGGAGTCTGCAGTTTATAGTTTTTCATTGTTTACATGATGGTGAATCGAAGCCGCCGCGTAGCGCGAGCTGAACGGGCGCGATTTTTCCCACGGCCGCTAGAAATAACATAGAAAACATGGGCTGAAGAGCGCATTTATGCCTGCGCACGGCTTTGCAAAAACTGCCGCTGCTTCTGCGTAGAGCTTGTCCAGTTGCGGCGCGAGAAAAGAAGCCGCTCCGAGGTTGCATTAGGCGCGCTTGCGCTCGCAGTCCGAAAAAAGCGGCTTCGCCATTCGAGAATTTGCATGCGACTCAGAGAAAGGTTGCGCGCATTGTGCTGTGCATTCCTCAATAACGCAACGGATCTTTTCCTTGTTTTCGAAAAAGAGTTCGTTGTCCGTTGCATCTGTTTTTTCTCCTTGCTTGCTTGCTTGCTTGCTTGCTTGCGAGAGCGAGCGTGTGCGGCGCATAATATTATATTCAGCGCGTTCCGGCTAAAGGATGTTCTCGGTATTCCTTGATGAGCGCGCGCGCGCCTAGTTGAATTTAAATTTGCCGCGCTTTCTCTTTGTCAACGAGTGTATATATATATGCTCATGAGCGAGCTTGCCGGAGAGCAAGCGACAGAGCCAGAAAAACCAAGAACCAACATAGATAATTCGCGCTTATAGAGCTTTTAAATACTTTATGCGACAACGCGAGTAAAATTCATATTCCGCGTATCATTCGCTTAATGAATTCGACGCCACTCGCACCGCGACCACACTCGCAGCTCTTTGCCGCGTATACCGTTTTAATTTTACAGTTAGCCAAGCGGAAGAGCCTCGAAAGTACTAAAAACTATAAAGCGCGCGGATATATTTCAAAAATTAATTTCAAAACTACCGTAACTGTTTTATACGCATTTTTTGAGATCGAATAGCAGCAACCGGTATACTCGAATAGCAATCAGCTCTCAATGCATTTATCCATCTTGGAAGAAAAAAGATTGATTCCCTCGAGAAATGTAAAATAAGCGATCAGCGGCCGCTTGTATTTCTCCTTTTCCGTATAGGGTTGCAGCGCGTCACGCTAGCCGGCCGAATTTTTCCGTCGTTCTTTATGGTGCGGCCGGCGCGGCGGCGGCGCGCTCGTTCTCGATCTAGAGAGAACGCGGCCGTCGACGCAACGTTGACAAAGTAGCTATGCAAATGTTGGGACCGCGAGCGCGCGTGTACTCGCGGCACTTAACGAGCGCCGATCAAAAGTCGTGTAATGCCGGGGAGCTGAGTGTGTGTGTGTGTATAGAGTCGCCCCAGAGAACATTATAAGCGCGATAAGGAGGACGCGATATTGCCGCCGCCTTCGCTTACATTTAGCAGGAATAGCTGCAACGGGGCCATTGAAAAAATAATTAAGAAAGCTCTTACCTTTTGACTTTTATTTTTAATTAGCTGCCCATGTAAAATTGAAAAAATAGCTTAGTAAGCAGACATGAACATAGAGCATCGATAAGTTGTTAAATTTGTCGAGGCTCCCTGGGTAATAGTCATGACACTTGTAGGCTGGCTTTCCGGGAACAATCAAGAAGCAGTAAGTAAGGTTCACCTCCCGTCTGCGAAAAAGCAGCTATAGCTAAAGAAACCCGAAGAAGTTGCGCGCGAGCGCGCGTGCCTATGTGCGGTCTTACTCGCGCAGATAAACTTACTCGCGCGCGGCCTCGGGAGACCCGGCACAAACGCAAACTCTTTCTCTCTCTCTCTCTCTCTCTGAAGCTTTGGGCCTTAATCGTTGTTTACCAGCACTAGCTGCTCTCGCGGGGATGACAATCGGTAAGCAGAACGAGCCACAAA
>JAPYZB010003612.1:0-10177 GCA_030522745.1 Eupelmus kiefferi | reverse complement strand
TAATAATTTTTCAGAAATAATTGAAGAGAGCTAAGAGAAAAAATGTATATAAAATTCTACGATACCTGATACAATTCCACCACTAATAGACTGCCTAAGGCGTAGAAAAGCGAGCAGTAGAGAGCCGCTGGCACCTTTACATCCATCGGAAAGACCTCGCTGATATAACTTAACGGCAGTGGGTTGAGCGCGACGCCGTAGGCCAGCGCAAATATCATGATGAATACAGTAGGCACCCAATTTATGCTTTCTACGTCCATTTTCAAATGCTTGAGAGTGAAGAAAGCCGCAACTATGGATAAGCTTAGTGCAGTGACCGGTGCGGCAATCAATAGCAGCATTCTCTTGCCCGTGCGTTTGACAAGCATAACACAGGCCAGACCTGCAACAACGATGGCCATACCCGAGCCCAGTACACTGAAATCCGTAGAGACATTGAAGCCAGCCTCCTCAAAGGTATAGGATTGATAAGCGAGGATAGGTGCTGCACCGGAGAAGATCATGGCACCCAATAATATGCCAGTTATGCCAAAGGCCTTGCGACTCTCAACTCTATTGAACGATTCGAGCATTGAGCTGACGAAGGAGATTTTCTTGGACTCCTCAGAGGCGACTATCCTTTTGATCTCCTCCAGTTCTTCCTCGACGTCTTCTCGATCCAGCGACCACTTGAGTACCCGTTCAGCTTTGCCCAGCCTGTTTTTCTTAGCTAGGAAGACGGCGCTTTTGGGTAGCCACATAAAACTCATGAGGAACATCAATGGCACCGTTACAGCGATCAGAGATGTGGTCAACCGAGTATTCCATAATCCAATCGCGTAGATTAACAGCATCCCGATATTGATCCAGACAGCAAGGGATGCGCTTAATGGACCCCTCGTTCTCTTGGTGCTGATTTCACCAAGGTACATGGGTGTAACACAATAAGTCACTCCAGTTCCTATACCTGCCAGCAGCCTACCTACATAAAAGGCCATGTAGTTCTGAGCGCAGGCGAAAATGATCCAGCTGCTAATCTTGGGTATGGCGGCTATTAGCATGGTCCACTTCCTTCCAACTCTGTCCATAAGAAGCAGCGGAATAAGCGAGCCTACGCCCACACCCATGTACATTAGGTTGATGATCCAGGCTCCCTGCTCGGTCGTAATCCTAACCGTAGGATCATCTCGCTCAAGTTTCGGGATCATCGGTGTGCTCCATCCCTCATGAAAGCCACTGTCGATGATCAGAAGATTACCTAAATTGGCCCGTGGAGTGTGTAAACCAATGCACACGGGTGAGGAGAAGACAAAGACACACTTGTGTAGATGTATGTATGTATGTATAGACGAAAGAGAGAATCAAAGTACAGTAGTAGTCGAATTAGCTGAAAGGCCTTGCAATGGCTTTGGATAAGCGTTCTGGAGACCGAGAAAGACCCTTTATATTGCCTGGCAGTCCCTTTCTGATTAGTAATGGCTTTAGTATGATTGCCGAGGGAAGTCACTAGCGCCGTGTATTTGCCTTAGCGTAGCTCGTTAGGAGATTAGTATCAATTAAGGATGCAATGATGGCAGGTACACTCCGTCTGATTTGAGAATAGCATGCATTAGGATAGATTTTGGATATGACGTTGATAATACGTACGAATAGCGCTATTGTGTACAATTATCCAGATGAAGTATGGTATGATTTAAATATGTGATTAAATTATGTTTAACGATTGTTCACTTTATGTTTAGTTTAATGAAATAATGTAACCGATAAACGGAAGCATTTTAAAATTATATAGTTTTTAACTCTTTAAAGTCATTAGTAGTTAAAATACATTTAAAGTGCATATGAGTATGTGCATAAGGTCGTAAAGAAATTGAAAACAAAGCGTAAACATATATTTAAAATTCAGTGAGGTAAGCAACGCTCTTATAATGTTATCTAATGGAATATAGTTGCAAAACAAAAAGCGAGCAAGAATCCATTTTTTTTATTAATTTAAACGTAATGGCATCGTGTCCTGATTTTATAGAAAATTTTGCACGGTATACAATCAATATCAAGAAAAGATATATACATAAATATATATATATATAAAAAATATATACCATAAGCTATTTTATGTGCAAAATATAAAAAGTAGACATTATAAAGAATGTAATTTATAATGTTGTTTACTGGCGGTGTTCAATAAAAGGATAAATAATTGTCAGTTTTATGGTTTAGATCGTGAGCCCCGATTGCTCGATCCTAGTGAGACGATAGCAATTGACGATGTGAGAAGAAACCTACGTTTTAACTTTGTCGCTGATCGTAATATAATTCAACTCTAATCGATTTTCGCGATAGGTACTTCCTTTTGTGGAAAACGGGCGAAGTCGTTTACTTTTATTGTTATGCCCGATCGTTTTCTTTGCTGTTTCTTGCTGCCGTGGATTTTTAGACTTTTCGCGGGAATAGACACATGCACCCCATCGCTTTATTCGAGTGCAAATGAAATTTACTCGCGCTTCCTGTTTTGCATTTTATTCCTTTTGTCCCCGTGCAATACCCCTAAGACCAACTTTGTACCCGCTGCATAAGCGAAAGTGCGCATCGGATATACTTACAAACTACACCGATCAACACCTGACGTAATAATGAAAAATCCATTGTTATGATCGTTGTTCTATTATTTTTTCACTTAAGCTCTCTCATTTCAAGCTGCAGATTTTTGCTAAAAAAGAAAATAAAATGAAAGTAAAGTAAAAGAAAATAATAATAAATATCATTAATAAAAATGATTGCAGCTAAAGCTTTAGGAGATTGTAGAAAAACATATTTTTGCATTTAAATATCGTTTTTAATAAAAGAAAATGATTCATCAAGATATTAAAAAATAATTATTATTTTTAAATTTATAACTAATAATATGAAAAGACAATCTTAATTAATTATATTTAAACAACTATTCAATAGCACATTTTTATACGCTCTGGGTAGCTACATAATTACGAAATCATTGCCCGTGACTCATAAATAGGAAGTTATTTGCTAATTTTCATTCAGTCTTTACTATGAAAATTTATTATTCAAACAATAGTTAAAAAACAGTTTAATTGCGATAAGTTATTGTAGTAGGATATTCTTTTTTTAAATTTGACAGAATAAGTGATATTAATTTTAGTTAAAGCATGAATAATACAAAAAAGACCTCATGAAATTACTTTTAATAGTCTTACAGAAAGAACCATCCATAAAATACTGAATTTATTATCAATTCAATATTTTATAATGCATTCGAAGAAAATAAGACTAATGCGGTAGCAGTCAATCGATTGAATGCACTTTAGTAAAGGGTATGGGCTCCTTAACGAAATGGAACGTTACCGCAAATAAGTAGATGAGAATTTCAGGAAGCGTAAAATAAAATTTTGGCACACCGAACCTCGACTTGTCTTCGCAAATAAAAAGATAGCAATAATTGAAATTTACTATAAGATGCTTTTAATAATACGGTAGTGAAATCTTTTATTTATAAAAATGTAATTTAGTAAAAAATTATTTTTCTTTCTTTCGATCTTTTAATTAATTTTTAAATTTGTATACTTATTATTTAAATGGTTAAAAATTAAAAATACGTATTTTGTAATTTGAAGAAAAATTACAATATTTATTATTTATTATATAATTCTAATAAAGTATTACTACACTCTTTCATTGACAAAATATTATTAAATAACTAATCGTTAAATAATAACGAAGTTTATAAGATAATCGAAAACTGAGTTTTAAAATAATGAAAATTGTTGGAGAATCCGATCATTTATCATTTTTATGTAAACAAATTTATCGTGTATGTAATCCCATTTTTATCATTTATAAGTACAATTATTCAGGCTTATAGAGCTGATTCTTCTGAATTTCCCAATTGCTATATCAATCGCAATAAGAGTCATATTTTCTTCTACACTAATCACTTATAAAATATAACCGCATTATTTCCATCGCTCACAAATGAATAATACTCCGCTAAATCAATCATCACTTGAAACATATTTGATTGTTTCAAGAGTACAAGGCAAATGCAAAAAATACATTAATTCTCTGATAAATACATCATCTGCACGGGCACACCTCCATATGCTCATACCTTGTGCTATAAAACTCAGATAAATTAATGGCACTTAACAATGAAGCTTTGGCATATATTTGCCGCGAAATTCAAATGAGAAAATACTCGAATTGATCGACGCCTTCTTCAAACAAAATAGAAAATAACATTAACGCGACGCACTTCATAAAATCCACAAGCGAATGAGAGACGACAGAGATATTCCTCCCTACTCTTTCCGACTACTACCGAACGAAATTTTTGATGGCGCTTAAACAAATGGCGCTTAATATCTGGTTCGTTTAACTCGCAAAAGTTCTATCTGCGCAGGTGGCCGTGTGAGTGCATTACGAAAATAAGCGTGGACAATCAGGCGCAGTCGTGATTGTGCATATGTAATTATATACAAACAATGCGTGGACGCCCGTGTAAAAACATACCGGAACATACGGACGTGATTGCAAATCTTCCTGAATTTCGTTAGGAAATTAATTCAGTGACTGATGTGGTGAATTTTGAAAATTTCGACTGCACTGACTGTGGGTGTATTTTAGCGGATTTCAGCGTTTTGTTTGAAAATATTGAAAACTAGCATCGTTTATTTTCATGCACTTATCTGTGAGTATTGCAATAACAAATAGGTAAGTTCAAACTTATAACCGATCAATTAACTTGTCAACAAGTCTGGATGACAAAAAATCACATACCCACACGGCCAAATCCCTCTCCTTCCCCCAGATCCACCCACTTCTGCGTATTTACACATGAATGATATACGAAGCCGCTCACAAATGTGTGTGTGTTCACACAAACGCGCCTACAAATGAATATCCTTACGTTTACGCGCAAACACGCGCAGATAGGATTTACACGTGTAAACATCCGGTGACTATGCGCGGGCGTTTACACCCGGATGCACATATAAATACAGCGGGTTCTCGAATGTACACAATTATAACCCCGCGCGCACACATCCACCTACATACCTCGGCACACACGACCCTACAGTCGAAGTAATATAGACACGAGCTTGCAGATATTACGCCTACGGCTAGAGAGCGAGAGAGAGAGAGAGGCTCAGGGATAGAGAGATGACTTTAATTGAACGCGAACGCTGGCCCGCTAATGATTCCATTATGTGACGTCCGCGGAAATCCGTTTACGCGCTCCGGCATCGAATAGCTCTTGCCCTTATACGTGCAATTAATCAGGGAATGGTCGCGAGGGGTGGTAGGTCGACAATCGGCCAGATTGCCGGCCGAAGGACATAAATGTCGCCTCGAGAGATAGCAGGTGGAAGGGTGCTGGTGGGGGGGTTGGAGAAGAGGAGGGAGGAGGGTAGAAGACCCGACGTCGAGAAGCCTCGCGGCATGACGCTGCACTGGTAAGTGCACCCTCGAGCAGCCACGTCGTATACGCATGCGTCTGTGTGTATATATATATGTGTATATGTATATATATAGGTGGAAGCGTACGCACCGATATGTACAAGCGTTGCGCCCGCCCGCTCGCGCGCGCTGCGTCGTCTCTCCCACTGCGGGAGATATGTGGCCTGGAATCTGGTTAGGAGATATCCACTTGGATCTCGAGGCTTAGGGGACGCCTGCGCGTGTGTGTATATACCTGTGAGTGTATACAGGTATGAGTATCTGTGTAGCGAA
The DNA here is from genome assembly GCA_030522745.1 of Eupelmus kiefferi. Lineage (NCBI taxonomy): Eukaryota > Metazoa > Arthropoda > Insecta > Hymenoptera > Eupelmidae > Eupelmus > Eupelmus kiefferi. Next base: position 4,450 of record JAPYZB010003612.1, on the reverse strand, counting down.
TTTGAGTTTCCAGGTGCCCTCTCTCTCTCTCTCTCTCTCTCTCTCTCTCTCTCTCTCTCTCTCTCTCTCGCTCTCTCCTTCTCTCTGTCTATCCGCGCCTCACGTATACCATAATTGTAAGTGCGACTGTCTGTCTCGTGCTTGACGATGTACGCTTATGATGTACGTACGTTCTGATGAATTCGGAGGTGAGATCGGCGCTCAAAGATAAGGGAATTTTGGAATGCGCGAATGGCTCGATGCGGAGATGTGAATACGAGCCTGAATTCCGCTTCAGCTAATGTCTGGGAATGCGTTTAGAAATTTAATTAACAAATGCTGGGAAAAACATTAGAGCTTGAGAAAAATATTAGAATAAAATTGTAATGAGTTTCTGTTTCGAGGAAAATGCAATAATTACTAGAAATTCTGTTTTCACTGAATATTAATAACAGCGCGACTGCAGTTGAAATCCGAATTAATCTTAATTGAATCGTAAATTAAAAAGTTTTTCGCTTTAAAAGCCAAATTACCAACTATTCTAAAAGCTTTTACCAATATGAGTAAACATAATAAACGTTAGAACACATTATACTCCGCAGTAAATATTTCTCCCAAAAAAGAAAAGCCAGGGAAAAAAGAAAAAAACCAAAAAAAAACAAAATAAACGTTACAGCAATATTCCATTTTTAGCGGGGCAAAACTACGGTAAAAGAGCGATCGACAACGCACTTAATCGCAATTGCGTTGTACCGGGCACTGCCGGGGGCGGTTGCGGCGGTTTTCCGAATTCGTGATGTATGACGCCCGGTGTAAGTTGACAAGAAATCAATACGCCCCTCGCGCGCCGAATAAAGAAGCGAAATAGCCGCGGCCGCCGCCGAAATAATCCGCAGTCTCCTCTACTCCCTCTCTCTCTTTTTATAGCCCGTATAAAAGTATAAACATCCCTCGCTCGCCGATGATCGAACGCCGATACGGCTCCATTGTTTCCCTGCCGACGCGAGGCTTTTCTATAAAGTGCGGAAGTCGATTGGTTTTGCCTGCATCCGATCGGCTCCGGCCATTCTTCGCGTTGACCGAAACAAATGTTTGGCCCAGGGCTTATGGCTACGAACAGTTAACCGTAAAACGCCCAGCGGAAAAGAGAGAGAGAAAGAGAGGGACGGCCACACATGGACAGCTGGCTTCTATTGTTCGGCTTGTACTCTGCTTCGAGTGGGCGCGGAGGGGACACACACGGCTTTGATTGCAGACGCCGCGGTGAGCGTGGCCACCTGATGCAGTCTGAACAATACGGCTGTTACTACTTAATCTAGGTTTTTGCGTGTTTTTTGACGGTCGATGAGTTTTAAGGAAATTACTTGCTAGTAAAGTGCGAGTTATTTGAGTTTTTGTTTTAGAGAGGCTTTTTTTTTTAATGCAGGAATATCAATAGGTTGTTTTTTATTGAATAAAGTATCGGTTTGATGGAAAATTAAAATTCGATTTTTCGATAAAACTTTATCAGCTTTTTTAATTTGAATTGTTATAGCTAGAACAGCAAAAAAGTATGATCTCGTAAATTTTTGAAATTTTATAATATAAAATTCGTTGAGTATTTTAAATTGGAAAAAAATTAATCTTAAATTTGAAGCATTATTTTATTTTCAGATATACTATAATATTTATGCATTATTTATGATAAATACATCGTATTAAAATCAAAATAAATTTCTAACAATAATTATTTTTGTATGATTTATAATTTGTGCTTACAATTGATTAAACATTAATTAATTGATTTATTCAATGAAGTTTTTACTGTACAGCTTTCACAAGCAAAATAAAATTTCAGTATCAATTTTAAAAAGCAAGCTATACGTTATTATTTCCCATAAAATTTAATTATTAGTTAAATTTTAATTATTAGTTAAATTTTTAAAAATCATATAAAAGATTATTTTCTATCGCCAGTATAAACAATTATTCATTTAGCGTCAATTCAATAACGTACCAAATATTTCCACTATTTACCAATACAAATCACTCAACTTTCCTCTCTCTTTCTCTCACAAAACTCATATAACCTAATAAAGATCCAACAAATTTTCATCGATGAAAAAAAAAAGAGAGTTTCGCCACGGATAGGATGTTTTACGGGCCTTTTGACGTCGCGATTTTTCACTCTATAAACGCCGGAATATTAGAGTGGGGTCCGCTATATTCACAGAGAGCTCGCGTAGCTCCGTTACGAGGCGATTTGCCAGCGCCCGGCAAAGCGTATTTAATTAGCTCAGGCGGGGCGGCCGCATAAATGGAATTTCGCGTCGCCGCGATTTTGTCAGGTGTGCGCGTGTGCCCGCCTATGAGCCCGATTCTTCCCCCGCCGTACGAATATAACGTAATTTCAAATTTGATATCCCCAGGAGGGGGGAATTGTGATTAAAATGCAATGAGATAATTGCATTTGTAGTAATGGAAACGCGTGAGTGGTGCGCGAGGTATGAGTGTAAAAAATTAATTACTTGATGGAGGTAAGTGCTCTAAGGGAGTAACTATAATATTTTATATTTTTGGAATTTTTGAAAATTTTACCGGATATAAGTAGCACCATTATTTGTTAAAAATTTAGAAGGGCTAGGAGCACCGATTCGTTCTCGTTATTAGCTTTCAAAGTTGCTTCTTTGTACATTCGATCGGATGGAAAAATAGTTCTAAAACATTTAAGTGTATTTTCAGTAATAGCATTAGAAGTTTATATTTATAGTGCATAGAGTTTATTTTATTAACAAATTTCTATTAGATAAAATAATAAAATAGTTTAGAGAAATAAAATTAACTCTTGAAGTTGATTGTATCACACTGAACTTTTTACCGTCAAAAAAAGTGTAAGCGGTGAGTTGCTTGAGTGAAAAATAGTAATTAGCAGTTTCTGAGTGCAATAAATATTTAGATCGACGATTAGTGATAGTCATGAAAGGAAATGTTTTTTTACTGGCGATAAAGACTCGAAGGCTAAATTTTTTATTTCCTTCATAAAAAGTTTCTCTTTTTTTTAATATTTATATAATTGAAGTCATAGATTTAAACTATACATTTTATCAAATATTTTTCCTATATAATTTCTAATTTTTCTATTGAATAACTAAGAAAAGACTAGATTTTTCAAACATATTAAGATTATTTAGAAAATATACACAAATAATTGTTAAACATTATATCTAATTATCGAAAATAGTAGTTTTCGTTATAAGATCATACTATAATAGTTAAAACACCGAATGATATCGACGCGATCAAGGACTGGTGTCGCCCATCGATAGGATGAGGTAAATACACTTATGTCGAGGTGAGAAGCATTGTTTTCTTTTCTTATGAGCAGAACATACTAGGTTTTGCATTATTTTTGTTGTATTAAACTATGCATGTATAGTTATGCATAATTTTACAGTATATGTATAATATTGAAAACGTATGCAATAAAAAGAAATATTTTTCCAATTAAAGGAAACACTTTATTTTAAAAGAGTTGTTAAGCAAAATAAAGCTCAGGAATATGCCTCGTGACTAGCTGAAGTTAAAAATTTACTTTACATGTAGAACAGGTTTCATACTGATGCTCTTGAAACCGCTCTGACGAGTCGTACCTTTTTAATCATCTTAATCGTGAATTTTCCTCATCTCGTTTTATTCTCACGAACCTGTTATATTTTTCAATCTCTTTACACTTTTACTTTCATTAATCATGAAAACGGAATCGAATTTTTTAATTTTAACCAATTTATATAAATGCATTATAAATTTCTTTTCAAATCAAATTAAAATATAAATCAGCCCTTTATCGGTCAAGCTCAAAAATCCGAAAAATTGTATTACGAAGTCATTGCCAAAGCAATTAAACACCCGCGCGCAAAATCCTAAAAAATTCAACACTGTTTTCCACGCTTTCGCACACAATCGAAAACTACCGCAGAATTCAGAAATCTCTTTGCCTCTCACCCGTCGCGCCATTAGAGCACACCAATAATTAAAGTCGATGATGTCCAATTAATTAAAGTCGACGCACCGGCGCTCTGCGCGTTATACACATTAAGCGTATCAATTATACCCGCGTCAACTGCAATTGCGCTGCTATCACTGCCGGTGTAGCGTAGCCTTGTATTATCAATGAATTCGCAATAGCCGCGAAAACCGTGAGCGCAATTTCGGAGAACGCCGAAAAGCAACGTACGTGCGAAAGGTTATATACACACCGATGTGCGAAGGCCAAACTGGTTTCGTTTGAGCCGAAAATTTTCAGTGACAAAATAGTCTGCTTGAAAGTTCGTTACCTTACATTCGTCGCGACACTGAACTTGCCGTGTATCAAGGTAATTTGTCGTATGGGTGTACGAATCCGGTTTGCCGTAAGCGACGCCGAAGTGCAGAGCCAGTGAACTTTTTCCATTGAGAAATTCTTTGACGCGAGATAAGAAAGAATGTTAAGTTT
>JAPYZB010003611.1:0-10381 GCA_030522745.1 Eupelmus kiefferi | reverse complement strand
TTTTCATGAAAAACACCCTCGAAATTCGTAATCAGCGGCCCAAAATACGTATAGAAAACTTTGGTGAGTGACTGGACCTTCATCGGCTACGAAAACCCCAATTGCTCCTAGACTATATCTACCGATGATATGATTTGCTTATACCGAATGTTAGTATAGTAATGACCGCCACTAGCCTAACCTCTTACCTAACCTTTCACTTAAATATCTATATACTGAGGGTACTATTTTTTTTTCCTTAATGGATACACGGCGTATGCCTTCTTCAAGCTGTGCCGTATCTACCAATTCCCATGTCCCTCGCCACCCGAGCTTCTAAACTTCCGTAGAAAGCGAATCAAGGAGATTTCAGCAGATGTCGTTGCTTATCCCCTTGAGCATCGGAGGTCCAAAGCCTATGTAGAGTGTGGGCTCAATGATAAGCGATCCTCATGTGAGGGTCAGAGCAGGGATAGGATGGGGAGGGTGCAGTAAGGCTAAAAAAAAATTAAAACAAAAAAACACCGCCCCGCATAAGCACACCGCAAGCTAAAAACGAAAGGAGTGATTAGCACGTTAAATATTCTATTTTATATTATATAACAATATCATTTGTAATAAAAAATTGAGCGATTTTAGAACACAACCTAAGGCCACCCATAATTACTAAATCCCCAATCTCTGAATCTCTATTATACCCTTTTTTATTTACAAGACTCAACAACTCCTCTCTACCTTTATGTTTCAATTGGCAAAAGAAAACCAGGTGGGAAACGCTATGAAGGTCATGACCACATTCGCACATTTCATCGACCTCGAAGCCCTTGGCTTTAAGAAACTCTCTCGCTCTCGTATGACCACTCCTGAGGCGATTCATCACACCTATCTTGCTCCTGGGGATCATCCGACCCACGAACCATGGCCGCGGCCTAAACTCTCCAGCCCTATTCACGTACTTCCTTCCTTTGCGTCCATCCCCATAATTTTCAACATAGGTGGACATGTCCTCGTTAACTCTAGATTTGAAAAGGCCGAAGAAGTTTCGTCCCCAGATTTTTGGGGCGAGCAGGTTTTGGTCATCCGCGCCCAGCTTGGCCAGTTCATCCGCCCTGTCGTGCGGGGTGATGCCCCTATGGCCCGGAATCCAAAAAAATTTAATCTCGAAACCCTCTCTTCCCAATTCATAGGTTCGTGCTCTGATATCCACCACAAAAGGATGCATAGACGAGTCAAGCCCAGTCCTGGCCAGGGAAGTCAAGACTCCCAGGGCATCCGAGAATACAGCCAGTCCTCTAGAGTCCGCTTTTAAATCTGTAAATAATCTGAGAGTTTCCGCTATGGCCCAAGCCTCGCATGAGAATGTAGAGAAGTTTTCCCCCAACCCATTTGAGAACTCCTGACCCGATCGCAGCATCACCGCTCTTGCTCCACCACCCATTCCTAAACGCTTCGATCCGTCCGTAAAGGCGCTCTCAAACCCTGCGAGTTTTCCAGATAATAGTGAATCTATTATAGCCATTGAGTTCTCTGGTTCTTTCAGATTACGCCCAAAGACCAGGTCAATAGAATCCTCCAAAAAGTGAGAAAAATATGGGATACTGAAGGTGTTTAATCTGTGTAATCTGTGGGTCTGGTTAAGATTATCCAATTGGTCCTTAAAAAGAGAGTAGTTAATACCAAATTTCTTGATTAAGGTTGAACGCGAGTAATTCCTTTTATATTTTTCTGAAATAAGTTGAAAACGAGGGAATAAACCGTGGCTTCTACGAGCAAACGCCCTGAATATATACCTGTTGGCCATTAATCCACGACGGATATAAAGCGTGGGAATGCCAGCCATGTGATGGAGAGTGTTGATGGGGGTGGAGCGCATGCAGGCCATGGCCTTTTTGAGGGCCGAATTCTAAATGGTCTGCAGCTTTCCAAGGTACTTTGCTCTAGCAGCATAAATCTGCGAGCTTCCCCATTCCAGTCTGGGGCGTACTATAGATTTGTAAAAGAGGAGAGCCGTCTGAGGATGTACTTCCCAGTTGAAGTTGCAAATAGATGCAATCATCTTGAGTCCCAATCTGGCTCTGCCAATCGTGTTCATGATATGTGGCTCCCATGAGAGAGTCTGGTCCCAAATCAGGCCAAGATACTTAAATGACTCAGCGTTTGGCAAATTAGTCTCCCATATTCAAGACTATCTCTCCGGGGCGCCTGTCTCTCGACCCCCTGCCGAAGACCACGAAGCTACATTTGCGAAAAGATATCCTGAGATTCAAATCAACAAACCAATTGTTGATAGCAATCAAATTCTGTTCGAGACTGTTGAGAACCATCTCCGCGTCTGAGCCCGCTGCATAAATGAGAATATCATCTGCGAAGCCGATAATTTTAACCCTGTGGTCAATTTTCTTAATAATGTTTCTAATATATATATATATTGAATAATAAAGGGGAAAGTATAGTACCCTGAGGCAGTCCTCTATTTGTTCTAGAGACTGCAAATTGCCTACCCGAGAAAAAGCCAGATACCTCCCGGTCGTTAATGAGATTCTTGATGAAGTATAGATAGTTGCTCGGGACGCCCATCTCCAATAGTTCCTTTAAGAGTTCAGCCAAGTTGACTGTATCATAAGCTCCTTCTATGTACACGCTCAGGACCCCCAGCAATTCGTTTCTGACTTGTGCCAATTGGATGTCTGCTTGGAGTATCGCATGGCAGTCTTGACAAGATCTACCCCTTCTAAATCCATAAAAGCTGTCCGGGAGAAGGCCATTATTTTCAACAAACCAATATAGTCTATCGTTGAGAATCCATTCCAGTGTTTTGAGCACAACAGAAGTGAGGGAAATGGGCCTAAGGCCGCCGCCAGAACCCTTAGGAATAAAACAAACGTTGAACTTTTTCCAATCCTCCGGGAAAATTCTAGCCTTAAACAGATTGTTGAGTATTTGAGTGAACAGTGGCAAACATTTCTTCGGGAGGTTTTTCAGTGCTAGATCTAGATTGAGTTGCAGAGACCTACCTGCATATCCTCCTGAAGCAAGCGAGGTTATCTCTATTGGGATTTTCTTTGAACACTCTTATGGACTCCTTCCTCTTTTTGACAGCCTCCGAGCATTCTTCATTCCACCATATAGCCACCTTAGTTCTCTTTTTTCTACCTCTACCGCGTCTCATTACTGCTCCGTTAGATTTCAAAAGAGCGTTTGTGATAATCTCCACAAATCGACGGTAAGATTCCAGGGCATCTCCTTCCGATGCCAGCTCTTCGATTTCCTTCTCCACAAACTCACCAAAGGATTTCCAATCAACCTTGGAGTAGGCAAATTTTCTCAGATTGATATGTTTACTTGAGGAAATATCCCTGATATCGGCAACAATGGGGAAATGGTCACTACTGAGTGAATGCTTGAAGACGCTCCAAGAGACTCTGTTCACAAGATCGACAGAGCAGAAAGATAGGTCCGGACAGCTGTCCCTGGTCCAGATTCTGGTGGGTCTTCCATCGTTGAGTAGACACGCGTCCTGCAGCTTGTTCATAGCCGTGAGAAAGGCATTACCCATGCGATTTGGCGATTCGCTGCCCCAGGACGGATTCTGAGCGTTCAAATCCCCCATAATCAATGATCCTTTCTCAGAGCAAAACCTTAGAATGCTCAGGAATGCATCCGAGTTCAGGACATTATCTGGGGGATTGTAGGCCACCATGAGCCTGTAAGGGCTTCCCCCGGATGAAGAGAGCTCCAGGCAAACATGTTCCACCCCGGCTGGGAGGCCAGGCAACACAAATGTAGAAAATTGGATGCTGCTTCTAATATAGATGAGGAGTCCACCTCCATGGTTGCTACCCTGGTCCGCTCTGTCTCTTCTTATCAGCGAAAATCCAGCCACGTGTACTGATCTATTAAATGCATTGAGTTTTGACTCGGCTATGCATGCGACGTCAACATCCTCCAGCATGTTGATGATATCAGGCCATCTTTTCCCGACACCATTGGTGTTCCAGTACATAATTCTGTACATTTTATTTACTACTTCTGATTTTCCCATCCTGCTCCGATTTGGGTAACTTGTTTGGTTTAATGGGAACCAAGCCCTTGTTCTCCTTCCCTAAACTTCCCGCTTGAGTGCGTCCTATCATTTTATTCATGGATTCAACTTTCTTGGGTCTCTTCTCCTGAAGGGGAGGTCCTGATTACCTTGAACGGTCCCCAAGACATCCTCCGCCATCAGGTCAAAACTATTTATCTCCACGTTTGCTCCTATTGGTAACAAAGCATCTACATCAGCCCCCAACGTCTCCGAGAACTCCTCTGTAAAGGATCTGGCAGATTCATCCATCAAAGCCTTCGTCGGCATATTTGAGAAAGTGCTATTTGCGCCTTTAGGCGCAAATGCGATTCTGTTGGAGTCCTGTGTCAGATGGGCACTCGTCGGGACCTCTCCCCCTCGAGAGCACCATCCTCATCCAACTGGGCGGCAGTGATCTCAAAACCCAAAGTTCTGGCCTCCTCCATCGAGAGAATGGGGTTCGGATAGGCCAGAAAAGAAAAGTTGATTCCCTCGGCCATGTCGTCCTCAGAGAGAATAGACGCCTTATATTTTTCTTTGGACATCGTGACCGCATGCCTCCTGTTGATGCCTTGTAGAGCCATGATAGTGTTGACTTCCTTATTGAATTTGAAATATATGCACCCCTTGTCAGAAGCTTCGTGCTCTCTATGGCAGTTAGGACATCTGGCCTCATATTGGCATTCTCCTCTGTGAGTGCCTCTATATCTTGGGCATCTGTACGCTCCTTTGCACCCATTGGTGCCGTGTCCGAATCGTTGACATCTGAAGCATCTGAGAACTGCTGGCACGAATCTCTCCACCATGTAAAGTACTCCGTAGAAATCGACCGACTTCGGGATGGTGCCTCTGCAAAACAGCTTGACAAGTTGGGTGTCTACCCAATTACCTCCTCCATTCGGGCAATATTCGTATTTTTGGATTCTGTCCACTCTATCAACGGAGTCACCGTCCAACACCGAAAGACCCCTGGCATACTCCTCCAAGGTGAACTCTTTGGGAACGTCGTTCATTAGGCCGATACTATAAATGGCCTGGTCAGGGATGAATGCCTTCCACTCCGGATCCGCTCTGAGGACACCCTCCTCCACAAAATCGTTCGCCTCAGAAGCAGTGAGGAAAGTCAACGAGTATCTCTTCTTACCTGCAGGACACAGACCAGTCTTGATGAGTCTGAAACCTGCCTCAAAGATCTTCTTCCCAACTGAGGCAATATGTAGTTTTCCAAGGTTTCCATCTGGTCGAGGATCAAAAGTATAAACAATATAAGGCGACTCCGCAAGGTACCTATTATCCTTTTACTTAGCAAACGCTTCCATGGAGAAATCCGTCGATTGAGCCTCCTCCTCCCTTCGGGGCTCTCCAACATTGGCCATACCAGCCTCCGTCTCCATCCCAGCATCCCTTTTCTGATCCGACTGTCTACCCTTCTTTATGAATGGGCCTTCCATATGGGGGTTGCGTCTTAATCTCTTCATCTTAGGAAAGGTGAGAGGCGAGTCACCTATCAAGCTATTCCTCAAGCACAAACACCTCCTACTCTTACAGCCCTCAGGAAGTCAGAACAGCAGCAGTCCACTTATCCGTTCAACTACTATGGACAACAATAAAGAAGCTGAGATATTCCGGGAGTCGCCAATCAACAAACCGCTTGATCCAGATCTAAAAACCACACACAGTAATAAGCAAGGGACAACAACTCTCGAACCTCCAATCCAGTTCTTCAAGGAAATGTTAATACGTTTAGCAATGGTACAAGGGGGTAATTATCTTATTAATAATGGTGGGTAACCTGTATGACACTGTGTAACAAAATAAGCCGAGGCAACAGAGGTAAATTTTAAAGTCTTATTTTGCTAGGTTAGGATACTCTATTAGCCGACTAGAGTCAGAATCTGAATTATTCAGACCCTCGACCAATTGTTTTATATGACATGAGTTAGTTAAGTTAATCTATGAAGGCGGTCACTGGGTGTATATCTAGGCAAAGTTGAATAAATTCAAACTGAATGTATCAGTCCGTCGTTCAATACTTGAATGTAGTCAGAGCTAGTTGTGAGAACCCTATAAAAAACTCATAAAGCACCTAGCGAGCCTTTTGAGGTCTAATGTCACTGAATATAACTCCAGCAAGACGATATCCTCTCATGAACTATGGGGTTCGTTACCTAGATTCGTTGCTCCCAGCTCATCCAAAATATGTCATAAGCCTGATATGTGGTAGTCTCAAAAAATACGTAAATTAAACCAGGTGGGTATTAGGGGTATGGTGATCCGGATTGAAATCTAGGTTTGAGAGAGAAAGTACAATGACAGAGTGCTCTTAAGTAAGCTAGATCTAAGTGAGGTATGGTGACTCTTAAATAAGTCCAAAACAAATCTTCAGGTATACACCTGGTTGGAGGGATCTACCGTAATCCAATAAATTATGGAGATTACTAGTAGATAAAGAGCAGGTGTATTATCTATTTTAAGCCAAAAAAATTCAACTTGACACTGCAGGATTATAAGCTAAAAAACGAATCAAAGGCAAATATTCATGTCATCGCCTGATTGAAGAAGGTCTATCACGTTCGAATAAGATGTGGGGTTTTCCGGGTAAAAAGTAGGTGAAGTCGTTGTTTCAAACTCAATAATTCAGCTTGCTGCTGGACAGTCTCAAAATTGTGTGCCAAAATATAATGCTAATACGGGGTATGGGGGTTCAATAAATAAATAATTGATTTGGGAATTAGTAAATAGGCTCCTATCAGAAACACAAATTCAGACCAGTGTTGGCCAGGCTTGCTGCTATATGGCACGTAGAAGACTCGACAATCTTAGTTGAGAATATTTCTGGTAGATCTGCTCTATTCCAACTGTAACCCCTCACACAAGATCAAAACAAACGCAGAAACGCTCAAGAGTCCTCCAGCAAATCCCACCTGAATGTCTGGTTATGTCTGTTATTAAATATTCAATACAAATGTAAAACAAAACTAAATTATCAATTACTTTTCGCACAAATAGAGATTACTTTTCCCTCAAATAGAGATTTAATATGGGGAGTTAAAAATTTTTATATCTAATATTAAATAATCTAATGTCTAAAGTAAATTAATCTGAATATTCTCAAGGAGAAAATTCTAGTCACATAAATTTATTCTACTTCCAACATAAAACTCCTGATAGGAGAGTCAAAAATCAATATAAGTGTACAATTAAAACTAAATTATCAATTTATTTTTCTCGCAAATAGAGATTCAGTATGGGGAGTTAATAACTTAAAACTAATGATAAATAATCTAATGTCTAAAGAAAATTATATGAGCATTCTCAAAGAGAAAACTCTAGTCAAATAAATTTATTCTAATTCAACATAAAACTCCTGTTAGAAGAGTCAAGATATCTTGTAATTAATAATATTAATGAAAACTATGTAATAAATTTCAAAGTAAAATTGTAAGAATATTCTCGCAATGAGAGAATTCTAGTTAAGAGAATTTATTTCCAAGTTAAATATAATGTAATACTCCCACTGGGAGAGTCAATGTCAAGCTTCACAACAGCAGTCCCCTAGTGATGAGTTGGGAGGTTAAATTCCTCGCCGCTTTTGAAAATGACCGTTGTCTGATTATTTCAGAATATTAACAATTCTCATCACCGAGGAAAACCTCCTAAAGCTTGAGCCGATAACCACGCGCAAATCACCCGTTCATCTCGCATCAAAAATCACTGAGTCTATGGCTCGTCTTAAAATTTTAAAAATTAGAGTGTGCTTATCAACGATTATTCTAGCATCAAAAATTCGTTTTTAGCCTTACTAAATATATGAAAGGAAACCTGTAAGCTCTAACTCCTCTGGAACTCTGTCGCTTGTCTCCTTCTCCTTTCCGGCCTTCTTGAAGAGGTTACGGGATTCTCTGATGGAGCGGAGCGATGGGATCGTTTGGATTATTATGTGTGGCTCTGTCGGTTTCAGGAATTTCACCTCCTCAGAGGCGACTAAGTTGCGATTCTCGAAGGTTCCGATGCGATGGGGATTTTTATCTTTTCTTGCCAATATGTGCGCAGGAAAAGTGAGCAGCAGATTCGGTGGCGAGGGAGTTCCGTGTCCTTCCTAAAACACCGAAATATTAGTGAGAAGAGATCCAGATATACAGACTCGAGAGAGAGAATTGGAGACAGGTCCGCTCACTACGGCGGCACAAACCCGACTCACCGAGGGTACTACTACATCCTTACCGCTAACAGATTCGTGTCATAGGGCATGAAAATAATCGTGATTGGAAACGCTCTCCAAAACTGATGGCTTTCTTGTGTCATAGACTATATTTGCGGCGTTGCCATTTTGACATACGCTCGTCAAACATTCGGAAAGAATCAACTGTAGCCGAGTGTATATATAATACTCTTATAAATAATAAATTTGAATTTACCGGGTTATTATAACTATAAATCAACATTTAAACTTGCTTTATTTTTATCAGCTTTTTATTTCGTGAACTACCCACCCCATGGTTTATTATTTTTTATAACCAACCACGTTGGTGTATCGGCACCAGGGAAACGGTTTCTTATGTCTGACACTAAAATCTATTAAAAACAACTTTAATGTGTAGTTTTAGTGGAAAAATCAGTAGAAAGAATATTTTTTTCCGTTTTTTTTTTTCATTTCTGGCCCACTGTGCGACGGTTCATGGAAGGTCACCTAGAACCACAACGAGCTGACGCTGGTCGTCCTTGCAACGTACTGGTACCAGAAATGGAAAACCGTATTAAGGGTTTGTTCGAGGACGACCCTACTACGAACGTGAGGGTGGTATCTCGCCAAACCGGCGTATCCGTCAGCCAGGTTCATGCGGTAATTAAGGACATTGGGAAACGTCCGTTCCATTATAGGAAAGTAAGTTCACTTCCGTCCGTCCCATTATAGGAAAGTAAGTGCTGAAAGTCGGAGATTACCAGCGGCAGGTAACTTTTTGTGCCGGAGTTTTAGCCCAAGTGCGTGTGAATCCACAATTTTTGGACCGTATTTTATGGACTTATGAATGCACGTTTACGAGAGATGGGGCATTTAACCAAAACAATGCCCATTTTTGGGCTTTGGAGAATCCCCGTCTTATTCGTGAGCAACACTTTCAACGGCGGTGGTCCATATATGTGTGGGCCGGAATAATAGATAGTAGATTGGTAAGTTTTATTATTGATATTCAATATTTTCTTCAAATTAGCTAAAAAGACAGAGTTGTAGATTTTAGCTTTTTAAAGAGTTAACATTATTATTTTTATCATTTCTTCAACAGTTCTCAAAAATTGCGATCGTTTTTTAAGCTCTAAAAGCTAAAGCCAATAAATCTGATTGTCATTATCAGGGCGAATTTTCAACACACTTAATTTTTTACAAGCAAAGCTTATAATATTGAAAATACTTAAAGGCATAGTAAGAAAAACCATATTGTGTAAGAGTTTGTTTGAATTTTTTCAATTCTTCGATCATAGGGCAATATGACAAATTGAAGATCCTGACCCCCGCTCTTTAAATAATAAATTTGAAAAATCGATTTATTTAAATCAACTGAGTACGCACACATAATGAGAAAGTTTGAATTTCTGGTGTTCTTTGCTTAGCTTTCAATTTTGCGGTAATATTTTTTACTATTTATTCGTTTGATTTAAACATGATCATGAAGCATAAAAAAAAATTTAAAAATCTTGGCCTTACCTTAAATATTAAATAGAAAAATAGACTTTTTGTCATATTAATGGTAGATGTAATCATAAAGTGTATGTTTAAATTCCTGGAGTTCTTTGCTTGTCATTAAATCTCACGAGGATATTTTTTAATTTTTATTTGCTTAATTTAAAGATAATTACAGAACAATATAAAAAACTAAAAATCTTGGCCCTCCCTTAAGTATCAAAATAAAAAAATTAATTTATTCAAATCGATGTTGTAGCACACATAAGTCGTATGTTTGAATTCATGGAGTTGTTTGTTCGGAATTCTAGCGGAAATCGAAAGTGCTAGAAAATACTAGTAGCTGCTAATAGCTGCAAATAACAACTTATTTCTGTCGAAATTTGGACACCAACAGCAGCTATTAGGGGCTGCTAGCTGATATTAGCAGTTACTAACAGTTGCTAAGACCTATTGGCAGTTTCTAGTTGATTGGTAGAAATTTTTTGAAAAACTAATTTCGTCTTGATCCCAAAATAATTATGTTATGTACAGTCAAGAGCAGTTATTAACCGCTATTTGCAGCTTTTAGTAGGTATGAACAGCTATTGGCAAAAATTAAATTGACATATATATAAAATTTTTATACAAGTTATAAAAAATTTAAATATCTGCAAGAA
>JAPYZB010003610.1:0-10684 GCA_030522745.1 Eupelmus kiefferi | reverse complement strand
TATTATTTGGAGGCATTTGCTATGAGATCACTTGGTTTGTTTGATTATTATCAGTAAGCAAAAATGATAACGTCTGACGAATTAATTAAATTTTAAAGCTATTCAACTTACATTTTCAGCTATTAGTTGGCCACAAAGTGCGTATACAAAAGCTTGGATTAATTTAAGTATAATATATCCACAAAGTACTACAAATTCAAAGGAATTCAGAGATAATCTAAGTATCTTAAACAATTAAATAATTTATAAGTAATAGTAATTATGTATTTAAATGTAAAAATATATAAAAGCAAGTTGTCCCGAAAACTTGCTTCCAATCGTACACTAACAAGGAGAGGACCAGGGTTGCGGCAAGAATTTTGCTGAAACTTTTTCAGAGGCTTCTTTGGCCAAAATAAGAAGATCCGTGTTCAAGATTCATGACCCGCAACCCTGGTCCTCTTCTTGTAAGTGTTTCTTACACCTGATATTTTATAATAAAATTGCAGAAATCGTGTTNNNNATTTTGTATTTTAAAATAAGAAGAAGAAAATTGAATAAAAATATGAAAAAGTGTTCCTCCGTAAGTAAAATTTATTCCAAATATGATTTTCTTTTTAAAACGAACACATCAAGATGAAAAAAGGTTTTATCCTTTCTCCCTTTTTCTAGCGCTTACTTGCATTGTCATATTTCTAAATATTCGCAAGATTAAAAACCTTTTCTCTTTTAACCGCACAACCCCACAAAAACTAATAAAAAAATCGTAAAAATTAAGATTACTTGGAACACAAGCGTGCAGATGATGATAGCTGTCGAGAAGACAATCCAAACAACAATGAATCCAAAAACTCTCTCCAGCGCTCTCTGACAATTGATCAAGACCCCATGCCTCTCAATACACTCCTTCAAATCCTTCTTATAATCCAGCGACTGTCCCAGTGCCTGAAACTTGAAGGTGAGTATCTTCAGCTCGCCGCACATCTGCGCGGTGTACAATCCAAAGACTGTGTCCACTCCGCAGGTCACGCAGAAAACGTAGAAATTAGCCAAAATTTCGGCGACTTCGTAGAACCAATAAATCGGCCCGCCAGGTGTGTAATTAAAGGGCACGCTGGTAGGAAACATGAACATGTAGAGTCCATGTCGAGCGCGCAGGTAGCCCATGCTGTAGTTCATCAGAGCGCTCAGCAGGACCATGAAGACGAGGCCGTAGAAAAGCTTCGTGATTACGTTCAGGTGAGAGAGGACTGAGCTTAGTTGTTTAGATTGCTTGAGGTCGCTTTCGAATTTCATCGAGAGGGCTGAGTTTAGGTAGTCTAGGTCGTCGCGGTACCACATGAACGCTATACTCTTAAATTATTGGGTGTTAGTGAATTAGTTTTTATTTACTGGATTTCAAGGAGCAAAGTTAATATATAAGTTTGGCCCCTGTATACTCATTCGTTTTTGACTTAGGCCGTATATGTAGCAGCCCTAATTATATATTAGGGGCAAAATATATAGTTAGGTCTATTGATTCTATAATTATTGAATTCTTAGATAAATCTAAGTAAAATCATATAACATAAAATATATTACCTTCAAAGCACCCGAAGCAAATGCACCAGCTAATGCCGCGCTCTTAGCGGCCAGCATAATGTTACTAATATGCAAAATAAAAAAATAAAAAATACTCAATGTGGTGAAAAGTTGTAAGAAGATTCCAAAATGAGCAAAGAACGTGCTGATAACTGGATTAAAATTTGACCAAAGCCCGGATAGAATCAGCATAAATTTTACGACAGCCGTGAACTTCTCGTACTTCATCATCAATTCAACTTCCATGATGTTTACAGTTTTGAACCTTGTTAAACGACGTTTGTAAAGCGACTGCTCAATGCACTGGATGAGTTGCGATCGATTTTCGCTGTTTTAAAATTGCGCTATAATCAAAGCAGTTTGCGGTTTTTTCACGTTAAGTATGCGCGCGATTGCTGAGACGGTAGAAGGGATGGAAGATTAATATATCACTAGTAGTATTAATATATCACCAACACCATTTTTAGAATCGTTTTTCCGTTTGTCGCATGGAATAAGAAACTAAAGAATAATATCTGGTACTTAATGGATTCATAGATATTTCTTTTGTGCTAATTGTACCTGTATTCCATTTTTACGAAGTGACGAATTTTGCTAAAGTATTGATATATATTATTCTATTGATTGTAGGTAGTGATTAGTTTTGTTTTTATGGCAAAAATGCTTAGATTAAACTTACTCAAATGGTCAACTTTATATATTTTTCAAATTTTGTTGGTTACTTCTTTTATGAATAAAATATCAATAAATGTAGTCGAAAAATTTATTTATCTAAGAATTAAAAAACGCAAGTTCCACTATACTGAATGCATAAAAATCCTAGTTAGAAAAAAGGATCATATATGTGTTGCTTCAGAATGTTTGACACAATAGTATAAAATCTCTTAAAAGTGATGAAAATTCACCAACAATGAAGCCAATAATTTATCGAACATTTGCAACATTTTTATATGAAAAAGCATCCGCACTCGTTGAAAAGTTCGATTAGAAAATTTTGCAAATTTTGAATCAGACATTTCAATGTTGTGTGTCTTTCGAACTTGTTGTACATCCTAATACTGAATTAGTTGCACACCTTTTATATCGTAAAATAAATAACATAGTGACGAACAGTAAACTTAATGTAATAGCTATATAATTCTCATTTTCACTCATATTTATCAAATTGAGTTTTGGGCTCGTCAAGATACGATCGATTTTTTCAGTTATTGTCATCAATATAGATAGGACGATAAAAATTGCTATTATCCTAAATTATGTTGTAGCATAGTGGCGCGCCAACTCTGAAAACAAACCCATATCAATTCTGCTGCAATTCTGCTATAATTCACGTGCAAAGCAGAAAATTACAGCAGATCATACGTGGTCTATTTCTGATTCTGATCACAATTCTGGCGAAGAAAAATTGCAACAGACGCAGGCAGTAGAATGCGTTATATTGATGGATGAGAAATGCGTTTATAAAACCACCAAAAAATTCGCGAATCTAAGTAGCAGAACTACAGCATAAGTACTGCAAAACTAGCAACAGATCTACGAAATAGAATTGCGACAGAATCTTAAAGCAGTTAAATATATCAGAATTGTATGCAGGTATTAATAATTTCCACTTGTACATCCAACAGAATTCTGTTAGAATTGCGTCATGAAATTGCAGCAGATCCGTGAAGCAGAATTGTACGAGAAATCGGAAATAGACTTCTGTTTTTTATTAATGATTAAGAATTCTGTAATCGGTAAGGCTTTTAAGCTATTTATTCAACGAGCAACTAGAGATTTGAAAATTTAGAAGCCACCATTTACTTATACAAAACCTTAGTTTTACCAAACTTGCTGTACGGGTACAATATTTGGTCTCCTTACTATCGGAAACACGTAAAAAAATTAGAAGCCGTTCAGCATAAGTTCTGCCGCTATATTACATTTAAAATGGGATGTCCTATGTCTTTTGATAACCATAACTAATCACAAATAGCAGATTTAGTGAGTTTGGCATCGGTAAAGTCTATTCATAATTACCACAATCTGGTTATGGTTAAAAGCATTTTATCTGGCGCTGCGGAGTGCACAAATTTAAGGGATCTATTTGTTTTTAGGGAATTGAGGCATAATCTAAGAAATTCCAGGCGTCTTGCTGGCACTCTGCCATTTTAAGAATCACGAGAAGCAGGAATAGTTTGCCAAATGATATTGTAAATATTAAAAAATTGTACAATTTTAAGCTCGAATTGCGTGATTACACTTTACAGTATTTGTAATGTAAGTTTTCAACTCTATGTAGTTAGTATTTAAACCACTTGTAAATTTTGTACTTTTCATAAAGGGCTAATTAGCCCGTTGATTGTAAATAAAATAAAAATAAAATAAAATAAAATATTAGTTTGAGATATAAAATTAATATTATTGTAATTATGAACTAAATACACCTGCCAAATAAATAAATCGAAATATTTTATTCAATTGATTGACAAATATCTATTTTAATATTAAATTTAATTATATCAGTCTTGTGTATTGATAAATGAATGTTGAAAATTTGAATACTATTCTATAATAGCAGAATATGCGCCGATAAAAATTACTGTCAGTTTTACTTCTTTTATTATAATTTGAAGAACTGTATCCAATATGGCATTGCGTGGACAGAGCAATGAACGATAAATAATAGTATAATTTAAACTTATATATCCCGTGCAATGGTAGCTGTTCGAGGAACGAAACGTATATTATATGTATATTAAAATACAGCATCAAAGTGCAATTCTGATAGTTTTGAGTGGCAAACTTTATTTTTTCTATAATAATTCACAGGAACATATTGTGATATTATATAGATAAATCGTTCGCACTAAAACGCAATTTTATTATCGAACTAAACTTTGCATGGTAAGGATAATAAACAGTAATTGTTATACCTTTTTAGAGTTATAAAGTTTTCTATTTCTATAATAATTTTATGCCCTTTTTATAGAATCAAATAGAATTTTAATAAGTCAAAAAAAAATATTTTAATTTAATAATTTTTAAAAATAATTTAGTACTTTACAGGGATTTTTTAACTGTTTAAGGAAACCCACAAGATGAAAAAAAATTCTTAAAGCCTACCAGAAAAAAAAAAAAAAAATTAGTGCCAAAAAATATTAGATCAAAGCTTTTTGTTGCTCAACTTTAAACAAGCATAACTTTGGTTCTAATTATTAATTTTCAATTCTGAAAATGGCAAATTAATGCTTAATTTCTCCACTTAAATTTTAGTTATTGGAAATTTATTGAAGAAATTTCTAGACTGAATTTAACCGGAATAACTTAATTGTTCTTAGATCGATATGATTGTAGCAAAAGATCTCTTTTTTTATCTCTTACAATATCAACAAATTTAGTCTTTTTTATTCTTTTGATCACCACTTTTCACATTGTTAAAAGTCAGATAAAATCAAACTTTTATTAGCAATGAAATCTGTTGCATCAATTAAAGATAATAATGTCCTTAAAATTTAATATATATAGTTTTTACAAATTTTATCTCACCTCATTTGTTTTTCTGCTTGTTACTACTTCAATTGATTTTATTTTTCCATTAATCTGGAACATGTAAAACAACAGGTCCTTTACCTAATTTTTTTATTCAGTCTTAGAGCTTATTAACATCTAAAATTTCTTTTGTTTGGTTTCCTTTTTACATCATCACCAAGCATTGGAAATTTATAATTTTGCTTTTCTCTCTTGTGTAACCTCATTTTTTATTTTCCCATCAATTTGAATCTTAAGAAATTCCTTAACAGAATGCATCAAAAAGTCTTCCGTAATAATTGGCATCTATCGGTTACTTGCTGTAAAATAAAACTATATTAATATCTCTTTCTTCGTCTAATACCTCTAAACTTCTAAATTCTTCAAAACATTCTAAATTATTATTAAAAAAATTATTTTTTTACCAAGCCCTTTGTGTATACCATATTTTTTTTTTGTGGAATTTTTATTTTGCTCATAGCGGACAAGAACATTTTTTCGCCTGTTTTTTTCCTATTTTGCTCTTAATACCGATCTAAAAACTTTCACTTTAGGCCCGCTTTTTCGGTAAAGAAAAACACGAAAATCGTACATGTTACAATAAATTATATTATCAATTTAAAATTTATATTTAAATTTATCAAACATATATTAGTAATTTTATAAAAAAAAACCCTTTTTAGAAAATTTTTAGGAAAAATAGAGTAATGCAATACATGTACCTAAAACATTTATTAAAAAGTAAACTTTTTAGTGAGATCATTTTTTACTTAGCATGCTGCTTAAAATGGATGTGAATTACATATTAAGTAAACACCATGGAATAAAATTGAAGAAGGACGAGAAGGAGCAGGGTGAAATTAGGACGGGAAAAGAAGGAATAGATTGAAATTTCATTCATCTCCCAATTATATCAGAATTTAATGATTCATAAATGCTTATAATTTTTATTAAATCTAAAAATATATATCTTTAATATACTGTAACTCTTATATTTAATACAATTTTCAAATGTTTCATAAATTTAAAAATCTCTGCATTATAAACTGGATTTGTGGAATTAAAATTGAAAATATCTTAATAAAATAAATTTTTTATATAATAATTGCGAGGTTTAAAAATATTTTAATTTAGAAAAGAAAGAGCTACTGTCATATATGTTACTGCACTTTTGACGATCTGAAAATAAAAATTCCTTAAATATTTTCCGTTACTTTATTAATTAATATATATCTAATTTTAGCTAATACTTTTTACCATTCCATAGTTTTCAAAATTCATAATGTATAATCCTCCTGCGGTAAACATGCAAGGTTTTAGACATCTTAGCATAAATATTTTTAATAGTACCTTCGCTCTTGGTGAAATGTTATACCATTCGTTTGAATAGCTAATAAAAACAATATTATTTATCAAAAATATAAAATTAAATTTTATAAGAAAAGTGTACCTCTTTTAAAACACTTTTAAAAAAATTCTTACATCGACACAAATACGTCCTGGCTGTGGTCAAGCAGCATTTGTCCAGGCCAACTTACATAAAACATATGAACTATGCAACCAATAACACCGAAGAATACTCTTACCATATCATAATAGACTTTTCGGTTAAAACTGCTCATAGACTGGAAAATTAGATAATTAAGACTCTTAAGAACCAGACTAATTAAACGATTATCTATTTTATATACTTAACATTTTCATATTTATTTCCAGTAAAATAAGTATTTTTTTTATATAATTGCCAACTTCCATTTAATTTAGTAAATAGTTATATTATTTGAGGAAATTTCTGTTTTAGTAATATGTATCGATTATATAAAATATTTATTTAAATTTAAATTGCAATTACATTTGTACATAGAAATTTTTTCATTATATTATAAAAGAGTAAAAAGATATAATTAACTTTAATTAGGTAGAGAGGGTATTTTACTTGGAAGGTTCATAATTTTTTTGTAAGCTCTACTACGTGTAATTACAAAATATAAAGCAAAATAGTAAAATTGTATTTCTTAGAATCTGCACTGAAAGTGCAAATAATGAATTATAGAAAATAAATTATAATTTTACAATAATTTTTTAAAAATTTTTTAGTAAGTATTTACCAATTTAATGTTCATAAACATCAACATTAGGTTGATCGGTGCTACTATTTTGTAATGTGAACTTGATTTAAAACATTAAATTAAAATGCTGTAATATTTACTTACAATAACAGCACTTGTGCTAACAAACAGAATGCTGTATCCGACCATAATAAGAAATGCTGCAGAATATGATGTTTCCAAAAGGTCGATGAATCTGCATTGATAAATATTAATATAATTATAATATTTTTGCATATTTGTATTATAAATGTACCTTTACAGACGTTTGATAGCTTTTATATTATTTTTAAATTTCAATATTTTAATGATCTAGATGTACTATAAGCTTGATATCATGCACTAAATCTTAACTATAATTGTTCTAAATATTAATCTTATACAATACTTTAATTATAAATCAATTACCGTAAAAATAATTTTAAGTAAAACTTTTAGATTATCATTTTTAATTCATAATAAGGCAATTGTTACACCTACTTTCTCTTCTGTCATTGCCATCTTAACATCTTATCAATATTTTTCTAAAAAATTTTAATATCTAAAAAAACTTAACTGTACTGCTTCTCTATGGAGAATAATAGCTTGAATGATCTTATCGTAATGAGAATCAGATTTCGCATTGGAAGAAGCAGTTGCCACTGTAAGTCTATGTCTAAAAATGTATAGTAACTGTTGAATAATACCTTCATAAAACTATAATACTTTAAGTAATAACATGAACTATATTTCGTATGCCGTGAAAAATATTTGTTTACAAACACTATAGTTTCAATCCTTTAAAAAGGCATCATATTAAGATATAGATAAGTAAAGTACAATAGCACAAATAGAGTTAATAATTGAATTGAGATTTATAAATTTATAATTTTAATAAGTATATAAAGGCTTTCACTATGTGGTCCTACACTTACAATTTATTCACCAGTTCAAGGCGATCTTAGATCTTAGTTTAGGTTCTTTTTAATTTGTTTTCCGTCATGCTGCTAGGAATGTACAATAAATGATAGAAGATTCAAAATTCGGGTGGTTATCAGTTAGTAGATCGGGCACGCATGATTCGTCAGAAAATTAGATTTTTAAATATTCGAATTTAAAGTTTATTACTTTAAATTACTAGAATGAAAAAAATTCATTAGTTTGTAGCTTTGACAATATAAAAACATACTGTTCAAATACAATCATTGAAATTATTAGAATTTTAGCACTAATTTTTTAATTTTAATCGCACTTTTTAACAAATTCAACCACTGATATTTTTGTTTCAGTCACATTTTTATATGCCGAACAACTAAAATTCTATTTAATTTGCATCTAATATTTATAAGTGAGCATTATAATGTTTGGTGGTCTAATTATCTGACGAATCATACGTGCCCAGTCTACTAACTGATACCCACCCAAAATTCGAATAATTTTTAAACTAAAAGTGTATAATTGTAAACTACAAAACGGAAGATAACATGATCTCTAAACTTGCCTTGTGAAAGGATTGAAATATTTGCCATCTTATGTGGATTTTTGGTAGAGTTCCGAACATTGAAACAAAATCTTTTAAAGAATATCATACTTAGATAATATCGGGAAACGTACCTTACAACAGAAAAAATTCCAAGACTTTGATGAGCTACTACTGTTAGGTTAACGTCGACAGTGGCAAATGCACAAATGGTGATCACAGCTGATATTAAAAACCAGACGTGAAGTTTAAAATAATGCTCGTAAGGATCTATTACATACTCAGCTTTTACAAATAAAATTTTCTCGCGAGATTCGTTTAATGGATTTATAAAATCAAGCAATACAGGTGTAAGTGGTAAATTGCAAACACCTATTCCAGCGATGACCATACATACTGTATAATAATCAATTTGAAAGAATGTTTTATTTTGCTACCATTAAAATGAAAATAAATTAAAAAAAAATAATCTACAGTGTGATTCTATACTAGAAAGCTATTTTGATGAATAATTAGTATTTGAATAATCATACAAAAATAAGCAATAGCTTTTATTCTTCCTCTTTCAGCATATTTTTTCATAATTGCTTTTTCTTCTGGATCTATCGTTGTTAACCAGTTTGTCGCTACTTTTTTATATACTTTTTTCATCTGCGAGAACGACCGGATATTAAATAATTGTACATTCATAGTTATTACATAATTTAATTTGTATTAATGGATATTAATACCTTGGTTTCACAAATAATTGTAATAAGATACTTTAGCAATACGACAATCAAATACAGTATTCCTAATGTATTTTCGCAGCACAAATCCATATTTTTCCCGCACCATGTTCTAAAACCGTTAACCTAAGTATAATAGTTATTTAATTTTAACGTTATAATTTGAAATTGACTGATTATAATAATTAGAGCTATTCTACCTTCGAAACAAGCCGTTATTTCAGAGCATTTTATGTTATTTTTTAACTTTTTTACGTTATTTTTCTTGATTTAACGCTTTTTTTCATGATATTTTGCAACATTCGTGCTTAATTTATCAAATATCCCCCTTTATCTCCAAAAATAGCAATTTTTAAAGAAAATTTCACGTTATTTTATCACTTCTTTAGATTACTTTTCGATTATCTAACTTTATTTTCCCTGATTTATCATTTTTTCGTAATTTAACATTACAGAGGGTTAGCGTGTGGGGGGAGCGGCGAAGCTTCCTAGTATATCCAGTGCGTGTCAAAATTATAAAAACCACCATGAAATTTTTCATTTAAATGCATGAACTTTCGATATCTACAAATTCACATAACACATTTAAAAGAAAATATCGAACAAAAATCACTCAACGGCTATTAACTGTTAATTTCGTTCTCCTCATGTGTGGTTTTGAAGTTGATCGAAAATACACGCATTTAAATGGAAAATTTCATGGTGGTTCTGTAGTTTTGACACGCACCACACATATATGTGAAATTGAACAGCTACTCTACGATAAAAAAACATTCATTTTATATGCAAATACTTTTTTATAACGAATTTTCAATTAATTTTTCATTTTATATATATATGTTGATTTTTTTAATTTTTACCTTCATAATTGTCGATATTTAAGATTTTTACCCGCACAAATGTCAATTTTAGGATTTCTTATCTTCGCAACAAAATTTTTTGGATTTTTCTGATTTACTGTTATTTTATGTAATGTAAATTCACTTTTTATTTATTGAAACATTGAAACGATTCTTTTGGATTACTTATCTACATCTTTGAATTTCAAGTTTTAAGTAAGCACTTGCGAATTCTGTGGTGTTTTTCTACTACAGATTAGATATTTTTTATAAGCTTTTCACTTAATTAAGCCGTTGGAATTAAAGTCTTTATCACCGTATAGTAATTTTTATACTAAATTCTATTACAAATGATTTTGATACTTGTAACATCGTATTATTGTACATAGTTTAAGGATAGATATTTATGAGTTTATTATGGATTTTGTTGTTAATAAAAATTTTATTTTAATAAGCAGTAATAAAAAAATGAAAAATATA